>CM055910.1:18345450-18620450 GCA_029582155.1 Panopea generosa
TTAACAAGAGTTAATAAAATGAATGAAGAAGCTTTATTTTCTATAAGTGAAGATATTTACTTTCCAAGAGACATAATGATGATGATGATGATGTCTATTCAAATTGGTAATAAAACTTGCCTTTTATTCAGGATTTTACAAAATTCATTCTAAGTACTTTTCTAAAATCTGTAATTCATTTACCAGGCATATAAGTGATTTGTAACTCCTGTTATTTGAAAAGAAAATTAAAATTGGAGTTTATTATAATCTGTCTTTGGCTGCTGTGGACCTGGATTAATTGATTTCGCTGTTTATTCAAAGATTTACTTGATGTGCAAATACTTGTTTTCCTCTATTTTGACTCAAAATGTCACATTGTAAGACAACTTCAAAGAAATAATTGAAGTATGATTTTTTTTTTCAATTGTATGATCAAAATTTCCTACCCTTAACTCCAACCTCAACCAAACAGTGAATTTACTTAAGAAAAAGATCAAATTCTTTCTAGCATCAAAAACAGTAACAAAATATAAATAGTATTATTTGTATTTATTGATGAAAAAAAAGCTGAAAACATAATTATTTTTTAATAAAATCTTGACAATGATAATATAATTTTCAAAATACAAAGTATCAGAAAATATTTTTGAAAAGATAAAAACATCTTGAAAGAAGAGAAAAAATTACATAAAACCTATTAAATATTAATTTATCAAAAAAAAAAAATAAATAAAAAATTAGATCAGCATTACATTCACACTATCAATAACTTGTATTAAAAAATGCTGAAAACAATATTAAAAGTACAACCCTAGTGTAAAAGTTTGTTTTGTTAGTGTAAAAAATCACATCTAAAAACCTTACATGCCATATATAATTGTATTGCTGACAATGTTTAATGCCAAATGTTGACAATGCTGCATGCTGACAATGCCAACTATTGACATTGTTGCATGCTGATAATGCCAAATATTGACACTGATGCATGCTGACAATGCCAAATATTGACACTGTTGCATGCTGACAATGCCAAATACTGACAGTTGCTTGCTGACAATGGTGAATACTGACAATGTTGCTTGCTGACAATGGTGAATACTGTTGATTCACAGATAGCAATGACTTTAAAATTCATATATATAAAAAGAAAATACAAATATACTGACATTATCAATT
This sequence comes from Panopea generosa, assembly GCA_029582155.1. Lineage (NCBI taxonomy): Eukaryota > Metazoa > Mollusca > Bivalvia > Adapedonta > Hiatellidae > Panopea > Panopea generosa. The sequence goes on from CM055910.1 coordinate 18,346,609, forward strand.
ACTAACAATGCCAATACACTGACAATGCCAATACACTGATAATGTTTTAATTATTGACAATGTTAAGTTACATTGTCAGCTGTTAAAAGAGCAGCAATATTTCCAATTCCAAAAATGACTAATAGTTATTCTTAAAGGATAATGCAGTCATTAATTATTTAAAGGTGGGTATGTTTAGATATCAATATTCCCCTTTAACTCAAACATTGTCAGCATAACAACTAATACATGCATGCTTCATATAAGTATTTATTTATTATATGTTTTTATTGTTAACATGATTTGACAACTCACAAAATTGAATTAAAACGTTTTCACAGAACTCATAATGCACAAAACGAATGATAGATGGGTGACAAGTGGCCTGTATATACAGATGGTGAAACTGAATTTTTTCAAATCATAATCAACTCGCATTTCCATGAAAGCTTCTTCACTAGTGTTTATTGTTGGTTCAACGCAACATTTCTCTATTTCCTTATCTGTTTACAAGTAGATAGAATGGTGTTGCACCGAATCCTCATTACATTACTTGAAATGAAATGATTAAAGCTTTAATCAAATTATTACACCAGGCTGCATTAACTACTAAATACTGCAGCAACTTTTATGTATTTTGATGAAAGCCGTTATAACTGTCATTGAGAGACAAGCTTTTAATGCAAAATCTAAAAGCTGTCATATGTAAGGCTTCCTTTATTCAAGCATTTTTCCTATTAGGTATGATATATTAAGCAATATTTACAGCTTTTAAAAACTATACACTTCTAGTGAAAAAAATAAAATTGAACCACGTCTGAACATCGAAGCAACTGATTTGAAACTGATATAAAGTAAATATTCAGCCGGGTGAACTTCACCAGCTGTTCCATTCCAACCAAAGCACTAGTAGTGAAGCTGTTTATAACATAATTTGTTTACTTTCAAGTACAGCAGATCAAATTTTACTATCTATATAAAATATCATATGGTGCTATAATTCCAAACTCATCATTGGAACTTGTCAGAGAATTGCTTAGAATCTTTACACCTTTCATATGTTTACAGATTGTATTATTAATACTGTATTGGTTACACATCAGACAGGCAGGGGCTTCTGTTGTGATATTTCAAAATATATTCAGGACAGGTGTGGAATTAAGTTATATCTAGCAAATTGGGCATGATACCAGACAAATATGCAACAAAACTAGATGTTTGTTTGACTACTTAGCATCATTTTTATGCCATCGAGGACTAACAGAAGATCAATTAACCAAACCAATTTTTTCCTAGAGTCCTGAAAGGTTAACCAGTACTCAAGCACACAATCTCTGCAAGTACCCGGCAACTTTTCCACTTGAATCAGTGGTGTTAGAGACTGTGTTTTATATTTATAACCACAGAGACTGTGGCCTTGATCACGACCCCTGGACTGATAGTCAGACAACCTACCGATTGAACTAACCGTGCCCATCACACCATTTTGAAGAACTCTATATATCTGTCTGTAACATATTTAGAGAGGAAACTGATGGTCATTTTTAGTATCATTCTTATTATACCTTTTACATCACTATACTTTATTTTAACTTTGTGCTATTAAAGGCTGTCCCTGCCTAGTAAGTAATCACCAAGAATGAAAGACATGCTCAGTAAGTACCTGCCAGACTGTCTCAAAAAATCTTTTTTGTATAAAACTGAATAAAAAGTATACACTAATTTTATTTTTTTCTCTTAAAATGTATACAAATATTTACTTAGATATCAAAACAATATCTAAAAACTGTAACCCAGTATCAGTACAACCTATGACAAAAATACTGAAGTTTATAAAAATCTGATACGACTTTTCCATTTATACAAAATAGAAGCTTATAAATAACAGTGGAATGTAAGGCCCGCCTATGTATATAATTCTCAGTTACTAAAAGACTTGCTCCAGCTCATGGTAGATATAATGCAGACAGTTTATTTGTGTATAAAACATAACTAATTGTAATTTTGTTTTTAATCGATTATAAAGTAAGTTATATAAGAACTTGAATTCAATTATTTGGATGGAAAAGTCTGTTCCGTTTTCAATTCTTGATTCCAAAAATAGACAGAAAATGTTTTTCTCTACAAGTTTAAAACAACTTCTTCTCTCAATACTTTTAGACCATTATGGATTCTGAATGATGTATGAATGATTTCACTATTTCAGAATCATTGTAGCAATAATAATTAGTTTTTACTAATTATTTTAGCTTGATTGTAAAGTAAGCTCAAGGCTTCTTTGAACCTCACTGGAGTCTGCTTCCTAAGTAGAATCAGTACCGAGTGTTGTTTTTGAGAGGCCAACAGGTCAAGCTGAGGAGCAAACCTGCACTCTCTAGTGTGAGCAGCCAACACTCTATCCACTAACCCAATTTATAGTAACAATTAACTTTCACAATAAACTTATCGTAAATAGAAACTGAAGCAACACTTTTAGGTCTCTTTATATATATCTATATAAATACCCTCTAAATAAAACAAGTAAAATGATGTATGAATGAAGAAACATGTAAAAATGTACATGATCCATTGTTTTCACACCTATGCCACATCTACATCGTGTCTGCCACACCTACGTGTTTGCCACACCTACATCCTGTCAATATCATATAGAGCAGACCGTGGTTTTATTTTTTTTAAATGTTGTTTTAGATTATACATGACAACCAATTTTACCTTTCACACGTGATAGGCAATCCTTTTCACTTACAGGTCTTCGAACAAACTTGACCAAAACCAATGATCTTGTGACAGGATCCCAGTTAGAGCTATTCCATTTAAACATACAACCCACCCATGGAAGGCACTTTGAAATTGGACCCTCCCCCTTTATATTTTCAATTCATTTTATCAGGCCACCCATTTTGAAAAAATCATCCCACCATAGAAGTTTATTATTTTGCCGTTTATTATATATGGCCACCATGCTCATATCCTCATGGTATGGAGGAAAAGATATACAATACAATTAATGAAATACACGTCTTTTTAAAAAATTATCCTTCTAAAGTTAACTCTAAACCTTGCTATCAAGGTAAGCTAAAGCACAAACATTTCAGAAAGACAAGTCTACCGATAGAAATACGATGATACAGACATGGCATAGGTCCAGAGAACAAAGGTCAAAATGTAACCAGCATCAGGATAATTATAATCAGATCACAACACAGATATGACATAAATAACAAAGATTCACAAAAAGCACCGACAACATTGAAATTCAAAATCATTTGGTAAAAAAAACCCGTCATCTCTCCATCAACAGGGAAAAACATTGAAGAGATGCATCATTTTTACTCAAATGATTTCAAGAAATATATTACATATATATTAATATTTACACAGCACGTATACAGACTTCTTTGGACCAAGATCACGGTTAATCAAAGTAATTCATCATACATTTTTATTTGAATGATTTACACACTCTGACATTGGATAACATACATTATATACTGAATGGGACAGCTTACCCGCCACTTTTGTATTTCCAATAATTTTGTCAAAATATTGAGAAGCGTTAAGATTTTTATACAAAAAATTAACAATACATGTACAGCAGACATAGCCATTGTTATCATATGTTCTCTCTTATTAAAGTCCAAATTTTTAAGAAATTACTTTGATACTTTCAGAGAAAATACATAAAATGTCAGGTGGCGGGTTAGCTGTTCCATTCAATACATTATGCTAATGTACACCGATATCCCAATTAGGATCAGTTTATCTTATGCTGTTGTGCATTGATAGAATCATTAGAATCAGCTTGGGGGGGGGGGGGGGGGGGGGTCGGAACTGGACCCTATTTTATTACTGGCAGCGGTGGGTAAAACAGTCATTTTAATTCTGATGGGTGTGGGTATATTTTAATAAAAATTATCTTGGTGTGGGGTCTTTTTGTCCAAATTTTATCAACAAAAAGATTATTAATAAAGAAATATTATTTTAATTTATCTCACATGGATTAAGTTACTGCTTCTATGATCTATAAAAAGATCACTAACAATATTTTTAGAAAATACTTTTCACTCTTTTGAAACTAAGCTTTCCACACATTTTCATTGTCAGAGTGAAACAAACATAACAGGTTATTGTGTACAGGATGAGGTTCACATACCGTATGTAATTTTTATTCTGGTGGTGGAGGGTGTCAAGTGAACTAAAATAATGGTGTTGGTACCTAAAAAATAATTAAAATTCTGATGTTGGTACCCTGAAAATAATTCCAGTTTCAACCCACCCTGAGATATTCTCCAGGAATAGTCCTTACCTATTACTGCTGATGTGCACTGACTGATATTCCAACTAGGATCAGTGTATCTTTTGCTGCTATGTATTGATATCCTATAATTAGGATGGATATCCTAACTAGGACAGTTTGACTATTTGCCTTCAAAAACAAACAACATTTTGTAAATTACTTTCTTAATCAAATAATCATGGGTCCACAGAAATCTACAGAAAAAACAATGATACATGTCCTAATCCTGATAGTCAGGGTCGTACGAACTAATATATTATAATAACATAGAAAGGGTGAATGGAGGATGACATTTAATTGTGTAATGATATTAGCACATCAAATCAAAAGTGAAATAAACCAGCCTTTATACCAGCTAGTGAGATTAATTGAGAAGAGAAAAACTTATCAATGGATGAAATTGATAAAAATAAAAGCGAAACAGAAAAGTAAAGTCTGATTATATGAAAGCGGGAAAGCTTTGTAAGAATTACTTGTATGTACATTTGTGATTATTTATGAATTATCTATTTAAATCAGGAACTGATGACAGCAAAACTTGCTCTAACTGAGATAAAATGTAAAGTGCTCTAACTGAGATAAAATGTGAAGTCACTGGCCCGAAAACAAAATGCACATCTGGGTGATGATGTATGTGACTGTCGTAATTACCACTGGTTCCATATACGTGTACTAATATTGTATAATATTGTGTAAAAAATTAACTCTGCAATTTCTTAGCGCCAGGTTTATAGATGGAAAAATAAAGATAGAGCAGCATTTTCTTTAAAAGTGTCGGTACATAAAACCTGTATATGCGGTCGCATCTAACGAGCAACCACTTATCTTAAACAGCTTCATTTGCTATTTCCCATTTCTATGCTTTCACAGCAATTAATGTGTATTAAACAACCGGTCTTTAAAGGCCACTTTAGCTCCCTGGAATGGCTGCTTAAGACAGGTTTAACTCTCCATATATGACCAATGTAGGAAGCAATAAGTTGGGACTCATTTTAAACAAACTTCGCTCTTCCTTTCTTTTTTGGCAATATGAATATCAGAGATGTCTGTACCACTCGCCATGAACAGTTTTATTAGCTGTATAAAACTTAGTCACTTTGGTCGTGTCAAGTGATATATTAAAATACCCAGCAAGAATAGGTAAGAAAATGTAACGCAAGTAAACAGAAAATTTGCGAGTAGAACTAAAATATAATGGAAAATAATAGAGAATTTAAATTTTTTTTGGTATTAAAATGGCCATCATTACGGCCACACATGGAAGTCTTTTCTTCCCTGCGTGCAGAAAAAAAAAAGTCCTAAAATATCTTGATCGTGTAACAATGAGGCAGTCTAAGACTGCTTAACAAATGATTTGGATTGGATGCCAGACATCAATTTATGATAAAATACAACAAAAATCAACTCTCAGCGATGTACTTTATACATATCATCAAATGTCATAATTATTGTAGAAATATTTGATGTGCCTTTGTTGAGAGCTTTTAATTTAAAAACACAATCTACGAAAAAAAAAAAATGTTAATAACAATCAATAAAATCAACAACAAAGTCTTCCTTTCCGTATCTTTCACAACATTTACAAATGTGGTCATCGTAATATTTTTGTTCACAATATTTCAGACTCCACATTAATTAAACACCGTCATATCTTCCCATCCCTGATAAGTCATTTCCCTCCGCAGTACCTCACTCTTAGTATGATAAAGTGGAATCGTCCCATTCCAGTGTTTTCACCCTTGTTTCTTCTTCCTCGTCCTCATCCGAAGAATCTATGTCATCTTCGTCATGGAAACATTCGCTGATGTCATCATCAGTATCGCTGTCATCAGGCATCGATGTTCTCTTTTTAGGATGCTCTTCATATTCAAACAACTGAATAAAGTTGAGAATTATAAATATTATAAAACTGATGATCAAAGATCAAAACATATTAAGTTGTATTTAATAAGTTTTGTTTGTTTTATTTGTGTCCCTTTTTTCACAATTATTTCAGATACACAACAGTGATCAGCACATCTAATCATCAATCCTGGGATCTGCTAGGCAGTAAACCAGAATTAGACACACATTTTTCAGTCACTGACTTCTTTCCCATCTATTCAGAGGATGGAGATTTATGGCTGTGGAACAAAATTCATCGCCAATGATCTTCGACACTGATTCCATTGGAAGTTGTCTCACTCCCTTAATGCATTAACACACCCACGAGTACTTTTGTGGCGTAGTTGTATAACAGCCATCGATAATCCAAGTCTGTCTAAGTTTACAATTTCCTATTTAGTAATATAATTGTTTATTTAAAAAAAATATATAAAAACTGTCAATGAGAGCATAAATACACTATTCTAAAGATTTATTAACGCTCTGTCAGCATTGTGCAAATAGAAAAGAAGAAAAAATATTGAATTCCCTACCTTTCTATAGAATTTTTTTTTGGAAAAAGAACAAAATGTAAGTTTCTCTTATTTGATTTGGTCTTTATTTGAATAACAACGCTTAGTTCACTATAAAATCGCCAAGTGGTCCAAGATGCTGTTGTCTAATGACCACTTATCTCTCACCACTCAGGTCATGGGTTCGAACCCAGTTCGATCCAAAACGTTTATGTGATAAAGTTTGTCAGTTACTTGCTAAAGGATGGCGTTTTTACTCAAGATACATTCTAAGGTCTTCCTCCACCAGTAAAACTGGATACAGTATGTTATGTTGTCATATATGGCCTGTCATGTTCAAAATGGTGTTACCCTCAACCCCGACCACACACCATTTACTTTAGAAACGATAAAGAAAATCAAATGTAGGCATAACACCAGTTATACACATACCTCCTGATCTATGGGATTAACTGTTATATTCAGTTCAGAGTTATCCCACTCCATTTCTTGTTTCTCGTCAACCTGCAACACACGACGTCGGTGGTGTGCTGCCCGGATACGCAGAACTCCCAGCACAATCATGAACATGAGGAATCCCACACACACAACTATTATTGCAACCATGCCAAAATCTAAAACAAAACAAATCACATTCTTTTAATTCAGACTAGGGGAAATCACAAAAATATTGACTTACAGTCAGACCTGTGTAAGTGGTCACGTCTAACGAGCAACAGTTCTTCTTAAATGTCCACATTATCTATTTACCATATTAATTCTATCAACCTGCATTAAGTGACCACCAATTTCAAGGGTCGCTTTTGTTTTTTTCCCTTGAGTGGCTGTTTAAGACAGGTTTGACTGTACATACAAACAGTGAGAGGCAAGTGACCTTGAGAAAGTACGTTAGACCACTTGGCCACTGTCAACATTGATCGGAAATCATGTCATGGTAATTTTAAGGGCTGTTGCATTTAAACATACATCCCACCCCTGGACGGCAAAATGATAAACTTCTATGGTGGGATGGTTTTTCAAAATGGGTGGCCTGATAAAATGAATTAAAAATATAAAGGGGGAGGGTCCAATTTCAAAGTGCCTTCCATGGGTGGGTTGTATGTTTAAATGGAATAGCCCTAACTGAAATAAGGTTGTGCTAAAATAATTTAAATTCAAAAGAAGCATCAACACTCGACACAAAAAAAAACAAAACAAAAATACAACTTTCTTTTAAGGGCCATCTAATGAGTATTTCTGCCAAGTCCAGTTCAATTTTAGAATTTTGAATATTCCTGTCATTCAGAAAGCACAAATAACAATGTTGTTGAATTGCCAATTGGCATGTAAAACAACCCAAGTTTGATACAATCTAGCTCAGTGATGCTGAAAATGTCACTCAATCAGAAGTTATTACTAATTCTGGCGGCCATGTTTCTTTCTGTTATGCATGAAAAAACACCAACTCTACAATAAGTGAATCAGAGAAGGAATGTTTCTCCAAAGGGGCCAGGTGAGCTATCTATTTCTGCATTCAACTAGGAGGAAACAAACATGCATTTATTTAATATACGTCTATTGCATAACAGGTCTTACAAACATGGCAGTGGTGTAGAAGATAGAGTTTTGGCCACTCGCGCCAAAAGTTGTGGGTTTGATCCCTAGCTAGGCATGATGACTACAAAAAACAACACTCAGTACTGGTTCTACCCAGGAAGCAGACTTGAGAGTGGTTCAATAATGTTTGAACTTTCTTTGTAATGGAGCAAAAATAAATTTTAAATTAAACTAAAATTAGAATGAACTAACAGGTTTTATAACGTATACCAATAATAAACACATTTGACAATGAATGCTTTGTAATGTATGATCCTGATGAGAAACAAACTCTTGACCCACAAATCCCAGGTACAACATGCTACCACTGGACCATGCACCCCTGTGAAAGATAGTGCCAGTCTTTAGCAAGCTGATCAATGATAAGTTTACGTACTTGTTGTAGCAGACGTAGATAACTGCTCGTGGTACTGAGGGGACAGAACATTCTGTGACATTCTATCATTCATAACATTAGCTCTAACTATAGTTTTGGGTTCCTCTGTTTCCTTCTCATGTGGAGCAACCTACAAAACATGAAACATATTCACAAATAGAATTGTCTGTACCACGGCAACAATGCAGAACTATTGTAAACCATATTTACAGCTTTTACAATATGTATGTAAAGGTTTTTCATTTATGATTTTGTCAATGGTAATCATCCTATTGACAAACCTATTGATATAAAACCTATAAATTGATAATGTGGCTTTGAATTTGAAATGCACCAATCGTTTCTTTATCCTTTGAGTATAATTGCAATTCGATTCAAATTAAAGCCAATGAGTCTATTAACGCCAACTTCTCCTTTTTATATTCACAGAGAACTCTTATTAATGTGTCATACAGATTTAAATGAAACAGTCTCTGTTCACACATTCTACAATTACAAATATTACACCTTTTTAAATGCTGCAAGCTGTAAGCTAAATTATTCCAAGACAAATTTACAAAACCTCGATTTTAAATATAACATTAAAACTTGGAGTGAAATCTTCCATATCACGTTCAGAATACATTTTTCAAGTGCTACTCTAACATTATGCTGTCTCCGTTTACATGGATCAAGTCTGTCGCAACTCTGTAATAGGCAGAGAAAAGAAAAAATCTAATAGATTACCGTGATTTCGAACTCATTTGAGACAAATCTTCCGCTCTGTGATGAACAGCTGATCACAAACTTCCTCATATACAGATCATCAGCCTCGGTGTGTGTGTAACCGATGTTACGTATCACAGTCAGGTAGTTCTTTATTGTGTCCGCATCTGTGTTACAGACGGAATTTTTAAAAAATATTAAGTGTCATTTTCATGCCATCAAGGACTAATTGACAATCAATTAACCTAACCACTCTTTCCTGGGATCTTGGAAGTTTAACTGGTGTTCAAACACGCCGATCTCCATAAATAACTGATAACTTTCCCACTTGAATCGGCAGTGTGAGAAGAATAACAATGACTGAGCTAACCTGGCTGGAATAACCCATGACCATTGTACATATATAAATGCAGTTTTCATCTCAGAAGGCAAAATATTATTAATATCTTGTTCATATTTATTGACAAGTTGACCGCGGAGTGGTCTAGTGGTAGAGCATCTGCCACGCATGCGGAAGGTCATGGGTTCAATCCCCGGCCGGGTCATACCAAAGACTTTAAAAATAACTACTAGAAGCTTCCACGCTTGACGCTCAGCATTTAGAGGAGAGTTCTAGGTCTGGTCGGCCTGGTGTCAGTATAATGTGACTGGGTGGGGTATCATGCCATGTGTCTGCGGCATGATACTCCAGTGTGACAGCACTTAGAATACTGTCTCAAGTAGACACCGTCGCGATATGACTGAAAAATTGTTGAAAGCGACGCTAAACACCATACAACAACATATTGACAAGTTTAATATACTGACCTACGGCATCAACATATAATCTAACACCCTTGATCACATAGCTTACTATGCAGGAGTGTAACTGTGGTGGAGTGTAATAAATCTGTGACATACAGTCGAAACTCGTTATCTCGATATTGGAGGGACTACCAAAAAAAACTCGAGATATCCTAATATCTACATAGATTTCGTCACAAAATCAATATTTATTTTCATCACCTGATAATTGTTGTACGTCGATTGTACTTTTGCTTTCATATTAAGGTCCATGTAGTAGAATTACACTGTTATGATTAATGCTAATATCTGGGTCCTTCTATGAATTTCTCGGAAGTGTGAGATATAAGATGAGGCTGATTGATTGAGTTAAATGATATTTAAACAACATTTACATGCAATCGCCCAATTCGTCGACATGATGTTTGCAATGTTCTGTCCAGCATTAAAACTAACACCTTTGTCGTTGACCGGTAATGAGTGTTTGGTCTTAAACAAACTGTGACAAATGGCATGCGTAGATTTTCACATGATGTAGAAAAACAAACAATTTCATGTCAACAATAAATATATCGAGACAAACATTCAATTAAAGGTGTAAAATGATCAATCAGGGACTAAAATTTGGATCGAGATATCCGGAGTATCGACACAGACAGTATCAAGATAAAAGGTATTTATTTATAGAAGCAAAGTAGGAGAAAAGTTGGGACTAGCAAAAAATATCGACATTACCGGAATATCAACCTAAGCGATATCAAGATAACGAGTTTCGACTGTATTTCAAATAAACTAGTTTGGTATCACTACTGACTCAGCGCTTGGTGTTGTCAGTATAACTTGGCTTCCATATAAAATATATTTATTTTTGTCTCGTCTGTTAGCCCTCGATGGCATAAAAAAGACGCTTAAAATTCAATCAATTAATTTTGTCAACTAGTTCAATAAATTCAGCAATATCTGAGCACAAATGAAAGACCCTTCATTTATTCTACAGTTTATATACCATGTACTTACTTAAAATGACCAAACCGGCAGCAGTTTCTATACCCTCCAGTTTCATATTAAATTTTTTAATTTCCTCTTTCGGCAGGTCAAGGTGCTCCACATAGAAGTTTAGCAAGGGTTCTGCACGGATTGTACACATATCCACCAACATGGAATCAGAGTTATCCTTCTTAACCATGGTCTCCTCTGTAAGGAAAACTTTTATATTATTCATGCCATCAAAAGTTATAACATTAATATCAACTCAAACCTATCATATAGCAGCAATTATAGACGCTAAATGCTGAAACAAAAGTTTTTACTCATTATATATTCATAGATTGGTGTAAATAAATTTGTTTTGTTTTGTATATATCCTAGTCTAACAACACAAACAAAATTCAGATTTCACGATCAGAGGATTCAGGTTTTATTGATAGCTATAAATATATAAGTTCAAAGCAATATAAAAATAATAAAACCACAATCAGACTAATGAAACCACAATTAAGACTATAAATTAGGACTTTCATTTTTAAACAAGCTTCAAGACAAGAGATGGCAAAGAGTATATGGCAACAATTTTATTGGTAGAGGAAGACTTGAAGACTTGTGAACATGAATCTAAGAGAAATCATTATTCATCAGCAAGTGACTGGCAATCTTTCTCACAAAATGATTTAGGACTGAGGCGGGCTCGAACACACATCCTTTATAGTCAGAATAAAGGGATCTTCTAACAGCATCTTAGACCAAAATCTTTCTATTGACACCAAACTTATGTTTTGGTGGATAGAGTGTTGGTCACTCACGCCAGAGGGTGTGGGTTTGATTTCCTGATGTCTCTAAAAAAACAAACGCACTCAGTGCACCTACCCAGGATGCGGACTTGAGAGTGGTTCATTTAACCTTTGAGCTCTCTTCATAATCAGGCTAAAACACACTAGTAAAAACGAAACTTACGTATCAAGGTTTTCTTGTTAAGTTTATATTCCAGATAAGCTTTCTTCATGTCCGATGTATTGTTGTCTTCTATCTCTTCTTCCTTCTCATCCTCATCCTCATCTTCACTCTCGTCAACGTCCACCTCATTTGTTGGCAAGAAGAAATCAACATGTATGCTGACATCTTTGAAAATGTCAATTCCTGTGAATAGCTGTTGCTTGGTCGCTGTTACCATGGGAACTCCAGAGATGGTGATGACAGGTTTGTTGGAGTGTTCCACGAAGACATAGCTCTCCACCAGGGGCAGTATCTCTTCAACATTACCACAGCTGTAGTAAAATTTATATTCAGGTGAAAGTCAGGCTAAGATCATTGAAAAGAAAATAGTGTAAGTTTTATGAAAATTACCTAATAAATTATATATATTTTAAATATTATAAATTTTTGTGCTCTCAACTGAATGGAAATTAAATGGAAATCTGACTTATTTGGTGCTGTCAATTCATTTCACTTTATGGTAATTAAATACGTACAAGCAAACAGCCCTGAAAGGTGTTTGCTAATGTCAACAAATGTTTGCAGCCAACACATTATTCTATTGACTTGTGTTAGCATGTGTAAACATTATATAAAACATTAAACATTCAACAAACTGAATACAGCCCTGTCTGATGGAATGAATAATATGAAGTGCCAACTTATTGATATGCAACATTGTTTCAAGTATGTATTTTATGTCATAAGCCTGAATAATATAAAACAAGAAAGCAAGAACAAGTTTTCATGTTAGAATTGAGAATTCTCTGTTCATTATAAGCTAGATTTTGTTAACTGGGTTAACATCATTTTTAACACATTATAGGTCATATATAGCATCTAACTTTATTGGTAGATGAAGCCCTCAGAATGAACCTGAGTAGAACCACCATCCTTCTGGAAGTAACTACAACACATTGTCATATTAAGTGTTTGGACCAAGCCTGGCTGGAACCCACAACAGCTACAGTGAGAGGCAAACTTGAAACAGACAGATGCCTGTAAAACATAAATACCCCCCATGAAAGCATGTCAGGTAAATGGGTCATGAGAATTAAGCTAAGGACCCCTTAGGACCTAGGCCAAACTGTTCTGGAGATATCTGAAGGAAACCTGATTTTCTACAAAAAGTTACGGTGATACAGATCTCAAAATGAATAGGTATAATCTACTTATAATGAATCACTTTGCCAAATGTAAAGTCCTCAGGTCAAGCCATTCCCAAGTCATCAGTAGGAAACCAATTTTCTATAAAAAGTCAGCACCTTTAATCTTTGACCTGCGCATACTGAAATGAATCACTCTGCAAAGTTTAAGGTTCCCTGGCGAAGTTGTTCCAGTTATTAATTGAAACCAATTTCCAATAAATAGCCACTGCGCCATTGACCTACCAGCCCCTAATTGAATAGGGTACATCTACATATCAAGATGACCACCTTACCCCCATCCCACCACCCCCGACACACACACACACACACCTTTTAAGTTTGAGGACTGTAGGGCCAACCCATATTCAGGTCACGATGAGCTACCATCATTCGACCGCTAAGGAACTCCTTAAAACAAAGGAAAAATCTGTATAACTTACTGAACACTTGTTCGCACATTCAGGTTTCTACGTCCAGGCGTGGGGAATGTTCGGTAATTAATATAGGCCAAGTCTTGTACCAACTTCTCTATGTCTGTGGCATTACTTCCCGTGATGCTGAACTCCGTCTTGTCATTGTTGAAACTTACAGACTAAAAAACAAAACAACAGTCAATATGACATTTGTGGTGTTCCTAGGCACGACACTTTATTCGCATATGCTTAGTGTTGGTTCTACCCGAGAAGACATTCATATGAGATCTGAATAAGATGTTAGAAATAATTTCTGATGTACATGCAAAGTAAACAGGTTTAAATTAAAGCAAATATGCATTTATGACCACCAATCCTATTTAGCGTTATGCCAGGCCTGATTAGCTCAGTCGGTAGCGCATCTGACTATTAATCCAGGGGTTGTAAGTTCGAAACCCCGCCCAGCCACTGTCTCCATTATGATTTATATATGACATATCATCTCATCATCACCAATTCAAACGGAAATGTTATCAGTTACTTGCAGAGATGGGGTGTGCTCGAGTACTGTTTAACCTACCAGGATCCCAGGAAACAGCGGTTAGGTTAACTGATCATCTGACATAAAGATGATGCTAAATATTCAATCAATCAATCAATCAATCAATCAATCATGTTACAACAACATGCAATCTTAACATCCGTCGCAATGACGCAGCTGTAACCAATACTAATTATTTAGCTAAAGTCCCAATGTCAGCGACAAGGTGTAATTGCGAAACAAAATCAGCATTTGAATATTCAATTATCAACAATTTTGCCACGGAATAATCACATTAATGTAGCATGCTCACATTCAGTGGATGATTACTCCCACATCAGTAGTGTTTAATTCAAAATAATCAAGGATAATCATATCTTAAAAAAACAACATGGCAGTTTTTATATTTCTAATCAATTGAATAAGCAGAACAACATTTCTGAACTGAAACTCTGATTATGACGGAGACAAACAGATTAAGATGAAATAGAAAAGTTACAGGAACTGTTTGACAATGGTGGTACTTTGCTCATCATATAATACACAGTCCAACCTGTCTTAAGCAGCCAGTCGAGAGAAGCAGCAAAAGTGACCTTTTAAAACACAATGTTGCTTAATACTGGTTAATTTGCTCTGAAATAGTAACTGCGGCTGCTTAAGACACGCGGTTGCTCAATAGGTGACCGCTTATACAGGTTTGACTATATAAAATCCTGAAAGGTAACCAAGAAAAAGAATCTATTGTGTTTGTTTGCTTGTTTGCATATCGATCGTCCTTTTTATGCCATCAATGATAACTGATAACTTTCCCACTTGAATAAGCGATAACATATAACATGATAATGGGACGCAATGTCTTATATCGACCACCATGGAGACTGTGGCCAGGTTAGGGTTCAAACTCACCACCCTCGGACTGAGCTAACTGGGCCCGGCAAACACATACAATTAAGATCATGAGACTCCATCTCATGGTATCACTATTTTAAATAATAACCTTGGCAAAGTAGGTGGAAATATCTTTTTGTTAAACTATTACCCATGAAACATTCTCTTAGTTTGGCAAGACAAAAACCACTGCCCCATCATATACTCAATATGTATGACACTTACTGTGCCACTGGGCATCTCATTGAGCCCGTGGAAGTCGAGATTTTCCTGACAATTGTTGAGACATTCGATCACTCGGTCACTTTCCGTCTTGTCCTTTAGAAGAGAAAGCCCAGCCAAAAATCCTTGGAAATGGTCAGTAAACTTCTCATCAAGGCCTGTAATCAGAGCATGTGGAATAAGCACAAGAAGTTTAACGTTCAATAAATATGAAGAAAATACAAATAAGGGATGCAGTTTAATTTACAAAAGCCACATCCAAATATCAAGACAGTACAGATAAGGGGTAGAGTTTAATGAACAATAATCACACTCAGATATGAAAGAAAGATATCAAATTCTCCAATGCATGAATACTGTCTCGGTTAATTCTTTTGATAAAGGTTTGACAACAAAAACATGACAAATATTCTTCCATTAACTCAATGTATTGCAAGTTCAATGTTTTAAATTTTAATGACCCATCATACAGACTATTACTCTTATTACAAGTTTTTTGTTGGAACATTTGGTGCCATCAAGGGTTAACATACAGTCGGTTAATCTAACCACTTATTCCTGGGATCCTAGAAAGTCTACCAGGATTCCAGAACACCCATCTGAAACTGGTAATGCAGGGATTCAACCCCAAAACCCCAGGATTGATAGTCAGATGTGCTACCGACTGAGACTGTGGAATGCAGGGATTCAACCCCAAAACCCCAGGATTGATAGTCAGATGTGCTACCGACTGAGACTGTGGAATGCAGGGATTCAACCCCAAAACCCCAGGATTGATAGTCAGATGTGCTACCGACTGAGACTGTGGAATGCAGGGATTCAACCCCAAGACCTTAGGATTGACAGTTAGATGTGCTTCCGACTGTGACTTTGGAATGCAGGCATTCAACCCCAAAACCCCAGGATTGATAGTTAGATGTGCTACCGACTGAGACTGTGGAATGCAGGGATTCAACCCCAAAACCCCAGGATTGATAGTCAGATGTGCTACCGACTGAGACTGTGGAATGCAGGGATTCAACTCCAAAACCCCAGGATTGATAGTTAGATGTGCTACCGACTAAGCTAACCTGGCCTGGCTTCCATATAAAAAGAATAACATGCAAGTTATTATGTGACTGTTACCTAATCAAAAGCATTCCTAACCTTCCTTTTCAAGTAAAAAACTTATCCACAAACTTTTATCAAAATATCTTTAAAAGTTTTTCACAGAAAATGAAAGTGTGACTG
Organism: Panopea generosa; assembly: GCA_029582155.1. Lineage (NCBI taxonomy): Eukaryota > Metazoa > Mollusca > Bivalvia > Adapedonta > Hiatellidae > Panopea > Panopea generosa. The sequence continues at coordinate 18,363,154 of CM055910.1, forward strand.
ACAATATTAAACAACAACAATAATGACAATGGTGACATATTGCAACAAAAAAAGCTAACCCTAAATATCCAGCAAGTGACACAAAAAATAGCCATATAGGGGCGATTGGTAGGAAAACACCACATACCTTTCCAACAGGCTCCTACAACGAGTTTTGTAAAATGAACGCGGTCTGAAGGATGGAGTGGCCAGTCATCAAGGATTTCAAAGTTGTCTTTTTCAGCTGCGATCAGCTTGCCATCAACATACATTCGAATCTAAAATACATTTTACATCACTTACTAAAAACAAAGACCTATATAGAACAATAGGAAACTTGCATAGATCTCCCGACTTAATGTTGATGAAAAAGCATGCAAGAATAATTATTTGGCAAATTAATCACTCAGATGGATCAGCTTGCCATCAACATACATTCGAATCTAAAATACATTTTACATCACTTACTAAAAACAAAGACTTATATAGAACAATAGGAAACTTGCATAGATCTCCGGACTTAATGTTGATGAAAAAGCATGCAAGAATAATTATTTGGCAAATTAATCACTCAGTTGCGATCAGCTTGCCATCACCTTACATTCGAATCTAAAATACATTTTACATCACTTACTAAAAACAAAGACTTATATAGAACAATAGGAAACTTGCATAGATCTCCCGACTTAATGTTGATGAAAAAGCATGCAAGAATAATTATTTGACAAATTAATCACTCAGAATTCACTAGCAACAAATTTCTCGCAAATCAAATGTAAGTTGAATGTAAGCTTAGATGTTTTATAATTTTGATCATGCAAAAAGGTCTTGAATTAATGCAAAAAGGTCTCTGTTTTTCAGTTGCAGTTTACAAATTTTATACAAAAAGTACTTCAACAATTTTTAAACACAATTGGCTAGTAATGGTCTCATTTCATAGTGAAATTCTTGTGCAAAGTAACAATTTGTATTTGTATTCCCAAGATAACTGGACACTAGTTTTTGCCACATTTGAATGAAAAATCCGAAAATCTCAATCTCTTTTACTTCGCTATATAATTCCATGCTAAAAACAAGAGCACCGCAAGCGGGTGCAGACGCTCCTCTTTTTTTCAAATCTTTTATGTAGGTCAAAGTCAGTGAAGTAAACTTTTTAAACTTGATGGTGATTAGTTTAAAAAATCAATACTATAACTGAAAAAATAAAATAGATTTAAAACAAGATGGCCCTTAATCGCTCACCTGACTGACCTTGTTTTGAAGATGTAACAGATGTGTAGAAGAGTTCAAACTTGGTAGAGGAGGTTCACCCATGGTAAATGTCAGTGAAATTACATCAAAATCAGGTCAGTAGATTCTGACAAGAAGGCTTTTGAAGTTTTTACTATAGATGCTAAGTCTTCGAACTAAGATAAAAATCCAGTTCCAGCACAAAACTAACCTGTTATGTTTGAGAACAGTTTCAAACTAAAGCATTAGAATAAACTATTGTGCATGAAACAATCTGCAGTTCCAGCACAAATATTCCTATGAGTTTCAAACACAAACCTTCCCAAAGTATATCACTTGAAAGAATCTTTGGCGCAGTGCACTCTCCCCCAAAAACAATTAAGCTCCTCCTCCAAGATTTCAAGTACACTTTGACACTGAAAATCTCAAACAGTCTTCTTGCTGTTATGAAACTAGCTAAAAATATGGTATTGCTTTATTATGAAGCAGTAAACCATCCCTGTCTGAACCATAAAAACTCTGACTTCTATATTCAGAAAAACACCTATTATAAAATGGTTCATGATATTTGAATAATATGAATACTATTTCAATCATTGATTATAATTGTATCATTCATCTTTTTATGAGGAATTATCTACTAACACTTATATCTGGTATAACATTGTATAATAATAGCAAAAAAAAAAGTTTATTTAAAGAGTTTATTACCTCTTCTTATAATAATTGCTATATACAGTCAAACCTGTACTAACGGTCACCTGTTATAAGCAGCCACCTGCCTTAAGCGGCCATTTTCAGACCCTCCCGTCGAAATTTACTATATAATTTAACTGCAATAGGCGGTCACCTGGCCGACGCGGCAAGCGGCCAACATTTTTGGTCCCAAATGCATTAAAAACCTCCTAAAACGGCCACCAAATGAACAGATTTTACCGTAAAATATCAATTTGGGCATATAAAAATTTCATTAAGGCCACAGATTAATATTTAATTAAAGTACTAAAAACCAAATAAATCAAATAATTATAATATATCTTTAATTTAAAATAAGTTTCTTTTAGTTTAAACTTTCTTAATTGTCCGTAAACAAACCAAACAAAGCTGTTATTGTGTTCTACATAATCGCCATTTTTCCGACTCAACCCAAACAAAGCTGTTGTGTTCTACATAATCGCAATTTTTCCGACTCAAACACGAGTGTAGTGTGTGATAATTTTCACATCTCTATTTTTAGCTTGCTTCAGATCAAAGTGTTTTGTGTAAACACGTTAACTGTGAAAAAGTCGGCATATAAAAAGACTAAAGAAGCTAACGTTTTTGAGACGATAATTAGAATGGCAGTTTGTTTGTGCTTTTAACGAACGATAAGGAATTAACTCATTTAGTTCACACTTGTAAAAAGCGCTAATTGTGGAAAAATATAAAATTTGGAAATGATTTATTGTGACTTAAATCATAAATGTTTTGATTGTCAGCGTGTTAACAATGCCACCAAAACGGAAGTGTTTGACTTTGGATGAACGTGTTGAGGTTGTGAAATTGTGCCAATATACAAAAATACTTCCCTAATTTGGGTGAAAATTGATGACCCTGTAGTAGGCAGCCACCTGTCTTAAGCGGCCAATTTGGCCCTTTCCCTTGGCTGGCTGCTTAAGACAGGTTTGACTGTACAGACATTTATGCTATAAAACAGGAGGAGTAATCTGACATAAAACTAACCCCACCCTCTGGCTGCCATGTGTTTTGATGAATCAAGATGGCTTGAACATACTTGGTAGAGGGTCACCCAAGGAACATTTCTGAGAAATTATATCAAAATTGGCCCAGTGGTTTCAGAGGAAAAGTTGTTAAAAGCTAAAAGTTAACGACGGACGACAGATGACAGACACCTGGCGATCACAAAAGCTCACCTGTGAGCCTTTGGCTCAAGTGTGCTAAAAATCATCAAAAAAAATAGAGATGTTGAAGAACAATGTTAACTCAATTATTCTAGCCTTGTCGATCACAGAACAGTATATTATAATGTACCATCAGAAAAACATATATCTGTATGAATGAAACCATCTTTCATATTAACAAAATAGTAGATACATGTATGTGCAAGTAGAACTATTAGGGCAGAATATACACGCTAAGGCTTACTAGCCAGTACTTAAGCTGGGGGCACAGGGATGAGGGTCTTTGGGTCGGTAATTAAGTTGAAATGGGGCAGAGTATTTGATTTAATGCAAAACAAATTTAAACAAAAAGGAAAAAAAAAATGGGCAGCAGGATGGGAGTCTTGGTTGGGCTCGGGCAGGAAAATCCATTAAATAGGTCAAGGTTAGTGATGTGAACTTTTTTTAGCTGATGGTGATCAGCTTACAGAATTAATAGCATTAATGAAAAATAAAATTGATTTAAAAAAAAAAATTCAAAAAAAAATTCAAACTCAAGCTAAACTAAAAGCTTTAAGCCCAAAGTATGGAAATTTATCTAAGTTAGCTATATACATTGTTTCTACAACATAATATAAATGTGTTTATGAAGTTTAGTCACCAAAACATGAGTTGTTGGTTTAGAAACAGAGAAAATGCTGAGCTAAACATAAAACTTTAACCAAACCCGAGCTAAACAAAAAACTTAGACCAAAGGTTTTAGAGCCCAAAGTATTTTAATTTAGGTAAGTTAGCTATATACATTGTTTGTATAACATGATATAAATGTGTTTATGAAGTTTAGTCACCGTAACAGTTGTTTGTTTAGAAACAGAGAAAAAGTCGAACTTAACATAAAACTTTGACCAGCGGACGACGACGATGCCGACGATGCCAGGGTCATGACAATAGCTCTTCGTTTTTTTTTTAAAAAGACAAACTAATAAAGTCCAAACCAATTAAATTCAAATGCAATGTGACTTGATCTGTTGAGTGAAGAAATACATTCAATAAAGTTTAATATATATTTAACCGATGCAATTTACTTGACTTTTTACCTTTTAAAATAACAAATATTATTGAAATAATTACAACTATATTTATGAAAAAAACAAAACATGATTATTATGGACCAATATTATTTGAACACTACTGAAATCACAAACAAAAGGAGCTTATGCATTTAGTGACCTTTTCTGGGTTACTGTTTTGACATGGTCAGTACACTGTATTTCTGAAACAACTATACTTAAATATGAAAGTTTACAGAAGTTTGTGATTTGCTTTATAACAGATAAGCTTTTTTTGGGGGGATTGGGAATATTTTCAACAAGTCGGGTTATTGGTGGAGGAAGACCTCAGAATGAATCTGAGCAGAATGAACTTCAAACCGACATTGATTTGTAAGTAACAGGCAAACAATCACGCATAGAATGTTTGAAACCAAGTTTGGCTCTAAACCACAACCTCACTGGTGACAAGTAAGTGTTTATTAGAAGACAGCCCCGTAGACCACACGGCCACGAAGGATCCGCGCTTTGACAAGCTTAATGTTCATTTAACTGTTCAAATCAATATTAGCGATAGATCAAGTCTGACAGTATATACTGGGAATCTTGTCTTACTTCGGGGAAGTCCATACTGATGGCGTAGTGATGCCAGCGTCCATCATTTACTTCCTTCAGCGTGTAGCGCCACTCTGCAGGCTTGAACACTTCCATGTCTTTTGCATCTGAACTTTCTCTTCTCAGTACGAAAATAAGCCTCTGGTTGTGGATAAAGAGAGCATAGTGATGGCGATTCATTCCTGAAAAGAAAAAATTAAACAATTTTAACACAGTTGGCACAAAGAACATATAACAAGGGTTGAATGCGAGATATAAATATATATATTTTTAATGCGGCTAAACACCATTTTCAACACATATCAGGTTATATATGGCATATCCAGTTTTATTGGTGGAGGAAGACCTAAAAATGAATCTGAGTAGAACCACCGTCCTTTCACAAGGAACTAGCAAGATTACTTTTCAAATTGTAAATATATATTGGACAGTTTTCACTGAGTAGTAAATTCTGCAATTGCAATCAAGTTATTACATATAAAACAGAGTTCTTTTACAAAAACTGCAATACACAGGAGATAAAAACTTATCTTAGTCTCCATCATTCAGATAATAGATCACAACATAGGTAAGTCTTGGCCCTTTTTCCACACATAACATGTTATTTATGACATATCCAGTTTCAAAGGTGTGGATCTCAAATGAATCTGAGTAGAATTGTCATCCTTAGGCAAATACCTAGCAAATTTTCTAACATAGAGATTTTGGACTGAGCAAGGCTTGAACCTACGACCTCAGCGGTGAGAGGTAATTAGCCATTAGTCGACAACACCTTAGACCAACTGACCATGGATGACACTGTCTTGGCCTGGTAGATCAATAGTCAATTACTTTGTAATGTTGTACTAACTTGTTTCATAATCGAAGTAAAATAAATAAGTTTAAAGTTACTAAATCAGACAAAAATGTATACAGACAGCACTTTGTAACAGACTCCTAGGGATTGAAAGTTGGGCAGGACTGGACAATTTATTTAGGCACTTGATTTGTAAAAAAATAAGTATCTCTCACTGTGATGCTTAAAGGCATCATACACACATATATTTGAAAACACATTAAAGTGGGAAATAGAAAGTACCTTATCATTTTGAAGAACAAAATCTTAAATTACAGGCGACTTTTTCAAATGTTGCAAGATCCCTTAAAATTATAAGCTAGTTTATACTACCAATGGAGTCAGCTTCCTGGATAAAACCAGTATTGAGTGTTTTTGAGAGGCATCATGTCAAGCCGGGGACCAAACCAGCAACATTTGGCATGGGTGACTAACACTCTATCCACTACACTACCACCTTACTTTAATTATAAGTTAAAGACTCCTTATACAAAAGTATGCCATACTATAATTTCACTTTCAAGAAATATTAAATACAATGATATGTGATTTGTAACAATAACAAGAAGTAATACTCATACACAAAATATATCTGAATTTGATATTAAAATTTTCAAATTTTACAAAACAAAATTAATATGCAATTGAACTCCTACCGTCTCCATCTGACATGCACATTATGTGTTCTTTATTGCCATTTTTATGACTTGAGATGACAGTGTTGGGATACGTGTGTTTCATCCAAGTTGAAATTGTGAAATGTTTACGAAGCTGATGGTCTACGTGTCCGTCAGGAACTACGACAGCATTAGTTATACCATCGAAGGCAAAAATCTTGTCACCATCATGGCCGTCATCAGTTGGAATGGCGTTGGTCCAGTTTGAGGTAAGGGTCGGTGTAGGGAGTAAATCAATGCTCTCATCACTTGCTCCTGTAACGAGTAATTTACAACTCAACTTAAAATAACATGCAATGATCTATTGTTAAGTAAATCAATGCTCTCATAACTTGCTCCCATAATGTGTAATTTTTCAACTCAAAATAACAAAGATAAAGCACATTTTATTTTATTACAAATCAACCCCTTAGAGCATGAAGGTGTTATATGTATACAAAACATGAAGGCACATAGTAACTTAATGCTCTAAAGCGTCGAAATAGTACTTGTTTGAAGTGTACATTCAACAATTTACTTAGATATTGTCCTACTTTCTCAGCCAATATAATCACTCAGATATATCAAAATAGAACAGTCCATTTTACATAAAATGTCATGACCAACAATAGATGTTGACCTTCTTCCTCAGCCTATGATATCACTCGTTGAACAAGAAAACAGATCAACATCTAAGCCAGCTAGAAGTTCCATATGTAAGAGCATATTACAAGTATACTCAATGTAGATGAAATACAAGCACCTTTACACAGTGACACTTATACTTACAAGGAAAGTATTACAACACACTGAAATTTGGGTGAGTTGACCCCAGGAAGCATAGAATTGGAGTAAGATTAATGATTTTTAAACATTTTTTTAATGGGGTTTTAACGCCAATTTTAGTGCATTCTATGTTATATATAGCATATCCAGTTTTAATGGTGGCAGAAGACCTAGGAGTTAGTCTGAATAGAACCAACATCCTTCTGCAAGAAACTGTCAAACTGTCATACATAAAGTTTTTGGACTGAGCTGGGCAATGACCAATCTCTTGTCCCATTTCTTGGTTATGTTAATGTTTGTAAATATATAATTTTGAATCTGATATTTTTATAATGTCAATTATCATGCTCTAATTCTAGAATCTGCTAAACTGCTTTAGCTTTCAAGTCGTAATTCCCAATTTGTCGCTTTGAAAGTTTTAATGAATAGCTGCCTAACCCATCAAATCTTTGAGAGTGTCAATACATACCACACAATTTTCTCTGCGAGGTGATGCTGTAAGTATCCCTGTCACAACCCTTGCCGATGTGACTCGTGGCAAGCTGTACACGAACACTGATGTGATCTGGCTCACATGTTTTATCGCATATCTCAAGCTGTGAGTTATCAGCAAGCATCCTTCTACCAGAGCCGGGAGTGTACTCAATATGCTCCGGGAATCCTGTAGAGAAAATGTAATGCAAATATATCATTTTAAATGCCTCAAACCTATTTTTGTTGTTTGTGGTGTTCGGCAATGGTTTCAACAATTTTCAGTCATACTGCGGCAGTGTCTTCTTGAAAAAGTATTCTAAACACTGAAGCTTTGAGTTGAACAGCTCAAATGTCCAACTCTGATTTCTTATGTTATTTGTTTTAAGTTGACATTTCGTACTACTGTAGAAATAAAACTAGAGTTGTTTTCCTGGACAGCCAGTTTTACAAAACATCTCAAGCTGAGAAAAAAATCTCAATTTCTCTGAATGAGTACTTGAATTTATTACATTGATATGTCATGCATAATGAAGTTATACATTTCAAGTTTGAAATGTCTAGTGGAACTGCATGCTGATCTTCAGGTTCAGGGCAATATGTACAGCTTTTATTTATTTCCATCTTCCAGTATGTCGGATTATTTGTTTGTTGGTTTGAATGTTTAGTGTTATTTTTATACCATCAAGGTCTAACAGATAACTACTCTTTCATAGGATCCTGGAAGATTAACCAGTACTCAAGCATACCCATATCCACAAATAACTGATAACTGAATCAACAGTTTGAGAAGAATGACAATGAGATGCAATGTTGTATATGACTATGGCCAGGCGGGGATTGAACACATAACCCTTGGATTAATAGTCAGATGTGCTACTGGCAGAGCTAACCAAGATCCAAAAGGTTGGACTATACTTTTGTTTAATTTATTCAAGACATAACTTAAATTTACAAGTATCTTTAACAATTCTGCTGATATCAAAGTCACAAAATTTAGACATAGTAATCAACTTTCTCAATTTCATTGCATGGCGTGCACATCAGAATTTCATTTCTCAGCAGTTAATGAACTGGGATGAATGTTTTTGAATTACCGATCAATTTCACTCAAATCTAATTTACCTTGAATTTCCTCTTACTAATTCCCGAGCAAAGAGACTTTGTGCCATACTATACATTTAAGCTATTCAAGTTGCCATTACAAACTTTAGTATGGATATTAAATGATGTGGTTTATTTTAAAGGCAGAATATCAGGAAAATTGGCTATAAAAATGTCTGAAAAATAGAATTATTTTTAAGATGGATACAAAGCATCCCATTACCATTAATTAATAAAAATAAAATACGAAAAATTTTGGTATTTTATTCGGAGTGAGGAAATTAAAATGAAATTCCCATTCTAAAGATAGACAGCAATTAAATACTGCTAGATACCTTCATCACATCCTTTTGAATCTTTCCAACTAAAACACATTCTGGGATATGTAAACCAGCATGACAAATCACATCAAAATATCAAAATGAAACCATGTGACTCGTTTAATATGTCACAAAATATGTTACAACTTTAAGAAATCTGTTTAAGTCGAACCTGGGTGCGAAGGCCAAGTTAGGAAATTCCTATGAACGAAAGAAAGAATGAATGAATGAATGAATGAATGAATGAATGAATGGGGTTTCTATGGCGTACCAACACATAATAGGTTAGTTATTCAATGCACACAGGAAGGAAGATTCCAGGTTCACTCTACATGCAAAAAGAACAACAAAGTAACATACAGATTAAAACAAAAAAACATCAACAAATGAATATGCAGAATGAACCTAGAACCTTGATACCTGCAGAACTGTAGAGTTTCAGCAAATTCTATCTTATTACTCAAATTGTTGCTTCTTACGACATGCATGAGCCACAGTAATCCTATTCTTGCCATCACTTATGGCTCCCTGGAACCACACAGGGGTTGATAATTTAACGACAATAATGAACATTGCAAAAAATGATAAAACACGACACCCATTCGGAGGATTCCTACCCTTCTGCAGCGATTGACAGTGATACTATTTTTAGCCAGAAACACGCAAGTTAAATTCTTTTTAAATATAGGTATTTTTTTGGCATGTTTAAATGATATCCTTTTGGCAATTCAGGATGCATGAATATGTATAGAAGCATAAATTGAAATAAAATGTTTTTAGCCAATTCTAAAAATTGTAAAAACCCCAATATAATTCCATTAATGGAGCACACAACATTCAAAAGTCAAGTAAGATAATATGGAACATGACCTTCTTTCAGAAGAACATAATTTATAATTCTCCATCCTTAAACTCGAAGCAGTAGCATGGCCTGATGACAATTAGTTTCTAAGATATATGATTCCCTGTTCATCTGTCTTAACATTCCATTAACTTCTGAAGTATTTCCATTGTTCGTATTGATTGATATCTTTATTTCAGTAACAGCAATACACGTTTTTATGACCAAATTAAACCTTCACTTTGGAGAGAAAGAGAGATCTTGGATAATTATTTGGAGTAGGATTAAAGGAAGAATGTCAGGATTTCTCAAAATTTTAAAACTGGTTAAATTCAACATTTTTTTTTCAATACATCATGTCTCTACATACTTACTGAACCATGTTGCCATAATGATATCTTCATAAACATGCCAAAATAATATACTGAGTTAGAAAGGGATTTCCTAACTTGTCATACTGATTAATATATTACAGAAATTTTTTATCTTAAAAGATTGAATGAGGATGTGAAGGTCATCTAGCAGTAATTAATTGCTGTCTATTTTTAGAATGGGGACTTCGTTTGTAGTTTACCACTTAGCCATACCAAACAATTTTGATTTAAAGTTTTTTTGATAAACTAAGATGCTTTTTATGACATTTATAGTTTTTTACAACTGCCTTTAAAGTGAAGTTAAACTTGATATGTGATAATGGACTTAACTAATATTAATTGATTACACATGCACTTGCTGTGTTGTTCATGGCATCTTTTAAAATCTTTATAATTTTGAGCTTTATAGCAAATTTTCTGTTTCAATCCCGATTAAAATATTGTTTTTCTAATGTTTTTATGGTATTTATTATACCATTATTATACTATTCAGATTTCTTCTATTTCTGACAATCAGATGCTCTGCATCCATTTTATACAACAATCATGCACAGCATTTTTTTCTGATATATACTACGTGCAACCTCTGGCAACACTCTATCTACTTAACTAACCTCTGCTCGATACATAAACTAGAACCATCTAGAACTCTGTCCATATTCATAGCCAAGACAGCATGCAAAAGTATACTAAGGCCAGGACATTATTAAAACTTGACCTCTAGCACAGAATTTCAATTAAGTGACCTTTAAGTTGACCTTCACCTTCAATGTGAAATAACATTGAGCAGACCCTTCTGACGATAATGTTAGAGGTGATACAAACGCTGTATTTCCCATGAAACAAATAATGCTTATATCAATATTGTCGCAATATAACTGAAAAATTGTTGAAAGCGACGCTAAACATAACACAACAAACTGATGTAAGAGCAAGACTTAGTGCTAGCTAATGAAGCAGTCTGGCTAATATATGCAAGTATAGAGGATCTTGCCAACTGAAAGAATAAATAGTACCTATATTGTAGGAGTTTGCCAACTCAGACTAAACAGTTATCTATGTATGGTCGGCTTACTCAATTATTACCGTATACCATTGAATAAATGCCCATCTTAATAATATGTTTTTTAAATACAAATAAATTACAAGTACATTTCAAATCTGGTTTCAACAATTTATAGTTGATTAAATATTTCTTTATTGGCTGGTGTATTTTATTTTCATACAAAATTTAAATCAATTTCTCTGGTTTAAAGACCACCCCAACACCATCACACCCGCCATTTGCAAATAAGCATCATCCCAAGGGGTGCTTATTCAAGAATATACGGTACCTATTATATACTAGGACTGTCAGAAAGACAGTTTTATCAGTTTGGTGGTGTTTCAACTAGCCGTGTAAAATCAATAAACAACAGACATGGGAGCTTATGTAAATTTCACTACAATGTCTGCAAGCCATATTGTTTGAATAATGGTATTACGTTTATCACGTTTTTCCCTTTCATCCTGTTAACCAGAGACATTTTACTGCAATTTGATAAGATATTCCAAACTACAATCATTATCAACAAGCGAATTATTCCAAAACTTTGAGTGTCTTTTTTTTTTTACACATTTGAAATTCAAAGTCGTCAACAACTGCCCCGAGCCATACGTATATTGTTTAAACACCCCACACCTACTGTTCCCAAAATGATCAGTTCAAAGTGCGAGGGTATTTAAAGACTTAAACTGAATACCTGCTTAATATGGTAATAATGAGAATATCGAAATACAATATTTAAATATACCAGTACATGTTTCTTTTGACGAACATAATCATTTGTAAATAAATCAAGTTCTACAAAATGTTTGGTTTAAACAGATTTTATTTCCAGTATTTACAGATAAACAAGTACAATTTTCAAAATATAAGGCCATAATAAACCAATTGCTAGATTAGCATCCCTGCCTGCCCCCTAATTTTCATGCCACAGAAAAAAACACCCTCCCCCCACCCCTTCCTCCTTTTTAAGAAAACTTTGGATATAATCTAGCTATAAATTCATAATGGCCTAAAGGATTAGAGCCAAACAATACCATTCTTATAGAGTTCTCCAAAAATGTTTGACAAATTAAGATTAACCTATAACCTTTTGACCTGCAGACTATAAAATTAGAACATTGAGAAAAATTTATAAAAGTAATAATTGTTTCAAGGTTGTTCATGAAAAAATAGCAGGATAAGCATTTTTAATGATTAAATTCATGTACAGAAGTATTTTCACAAAACACCTACCTTTCCATCCATTTTTACATGTTTCCTTGACCTTTATGTTAATGTAAGCTGGAGCAGATTTCATGCCCCCGCAGTCCCTGGCAACGACCTTCAGGATAAAGTTGTAACGTTCCTCATGATTAACCACCTTAGTATTCTTCAGATTACCTGTAAATATAAAGCAATTTCACATGAACTAAAATGAATGTCACTGACCCAAGTAAGTAAAACAACAAGTAATTTACCATAGATCAACAGGGCACTGACCCAAGTAAGTAAACTAAAAGTAACTTACCATAGATCAACAGGGCACTGACCCGAATAAGTAAAATAAAGTAGTTTACCACAGATCAACAGGTCACTGACCAAAAAAAAAACAAAGAATTATTTACTATAGCTCTACAGGTCACTGACCCAAGTAAATAAAACTAAGAGTTATTAACTACAGCTCAACAGGGTACTCAGCTTAGTAACTAAGAGTATTTTATTATCAAATTCCATAAAATTTAGCCCTCTTCTTCAATTTTATCTTCTGTTATATGTTTGATAGTTGTTTTTTATTTTGTCTCTGTTCTTATCACATCAAAATGTCAAAATTGAATCATTGTGCAGTGCAATAAACAACCAAACTTGTGAAAATACACAAATTAAGGTTAAAAAAAGTTGTACGAAGAGCCAATGGGAAATAAGATTGCTGGGTTGTTGGATGAACAATTTTAACAAGATCAAATGTATCAACTTAAGCATGATGGATGTGCACTTAAAATGCACCATCTTCTGGGAAGTGATCCTGTTGGATTTGCACTGAATTATCCGCCAATCAGTGCATGGGCAAAAAACACAATGTGTGTCAGCAGCATGACAAGGTCTAAGTTTCCTCGTCGATTTATTGAAATAAAAAAACAAGGGGAACCTACACCATCAAAACAGGTTTGTGATCTTTATATCAGATTAATGAATTATTAACTTCTACAAGTAGGAGACGCTGCAAAAAATATCTTCGACACAATTCAAGAAATGGATTATTCTGACAAATTTGACACAGAACAGATCATTTCCATTTTTATTTTGGGGGCGGGGGGTTGTAGTGGTGTCCAAAGGCGTCTATATGAAGTAAAGGGTTAAGGACCAACTAGAGTTTGGACCAATCAGTGAGCTTAGACTACTGCACCATCGAGAACCGTCAGAACAGAATTGTTTTCTGAATTCCTCAATAAAAACTTTCTTCTGGTGAGATCTTGTCCAGGAAGTGAGTGCTTTCTGTTAAAGTGTTCAGTGTAGCCTTCAATAATCTTTCAGCCGTAACATAAAGATGTCACTTTGAGACAGTGTTCTAGTGACACCTCCCAGAGGTATCATGTCACAGACGTGCGATGTATTAACATATTTGGAATTAGTCGCATAATCAACTGATGCCCCTATTGGTGATCGTGGAACACAACCATTAAAAGGTTGAATTTCTTAAATAATGCATGTAAGATTTATATAAGTGTTGTAAGATACGATGATTCTTTAATTAATAAGATTAATCCTCATTTTTACCATCACTACAGGTTATATTTAGCATATCCAGTTTTAATGATTCTAGAAAACGTTAAGAGTAAATCTGAGTAGAACGACCGCCCTTCCACAACTGACTGGCAACCACCCTCACATAGTGTTTTGGAACAAGCAGGGTTTCAACTACCTGCCAGGAATATTGAAACTGATAGTGTGTGTGTTCAAGAAAACAAAATTAATTGTTTTAATGGGGTTCAACACTATTTTCCACACATTTCAGGTTATATAATTATGGCATATCAAGTATTATCTCAGGATGAATCTGAGTGGAACCACCATTCGTCCACATGTAACTGGCAAACTTTCTCATACAAACATTTTGGAGCAAGCGGGACTCGAATCAACACCCTTGGCGATGAGAGAATGAATGAATAGGGTTTTACGGCATACCAACATATTATAGGTTATTCGATGCACACAGGAAGGAAGATTCCAGGTTCACTCTACATGTACAAAAACAACAAATTAACATACATCTATTAAAAAAAATACATCAACAAATGAATATGCAGAATGAACCTAGAACCTTGATACCTGCAGAACTGCAGAGTTTCAGCAAATTCTATCATATTACTCAATTTGTCACTTCTTATGACATGCATAAGCCACAGAACCACACGGGCTTGGTGATGAGAGGTAAGTGATCTTAAGATGGCATCTTAGACCACTTGGCAATGGAGGAACCCATTTAAGAAAATAAGCATGCTCCATTCAATCCTTATTCAATATAAATACTGAACCCAATAAATCAACAACTTCTGTTACATGGGCCAGTTTCTTGTCTTGGCAGAACCTGAGATCCCCTCTGGTGCAGGCGGTAATCTACATTGATTTATTACACCCACGGACCTGTTAACTGACAGATACAATCAATCGTACACAATACAAATAAAATCAATATGTCAGCACTAAACATACCCCCAAAGAACAGAAGCTTTCTACACCAATGACTACAATGTCAGAATTGTGTCATATCTGCATTATTACTCCTAATCTAATCATCTGGGGCTGGTCCAATTATGTGATACAATCTCTTGGTCTTAACAAATGTAATTCTGGCTCTATTATGTACTACATATTGATTGGATGACGAAAAGACAAAGAACTAGATATAAACAAATAATAATCTAGTAAATGATTGAATAACGGACATATTAGTCAATAAACAAAAGCTGTTTTAAATTCTCATAACATGAACTGTACTTAACAGCACCGACCAAACATGCTTGAACAACAATGATCACTATGAAATTAATAACAACAAATTAATATGTTGTCTGGTTTTTAGTATTAGTGTCACCAATCTGGCATCTACTCAAGACAGTGTAGTCTATAAAGCAGTCACACTGGAGTATGTAGAACCACAGCAAACTTTCTCACATAAAGTCTTTTGTCCAAACAGAACTCAGACCTACAACCTCAGCAGTGAAAAGTTAGTGATCTTGAGACGGCGCCTAAGACCATTCAACAACAGAGGACTGGGGACACCCTGAAACTACATTCCCTATCAGCATAGAAGCCCATTTACAATTTCTGCTACTTTCAAATATTTCTCCTGTCTGAGAATCATACCAATTATAGTCTTATTACTTTGATACCGTTCCCTTTAGAAACAGTCCAGGAGTTCCTGTTAGAAAACTGCTCATTTGTGAATGTGGAAACGTTTCAACAACTGTTTTGTAAATACAAGGTTGTAGGTGTACGACAGTTTCTATGATGCAGTTTTTGTCTACATTTGTATTTTGCTGTGTTGCATATTTTCTAATCCTAATGATTTATATATAAAAATTTGGCATTATCCGTGTATATTCTCTTACAGCTCTGTGCAGTTTCCCGAGATTGGTGACTTTCAGATGTATCAGTATTCTTTTTTATCTTCTTTTTTTTGGAAGGTTACATACAGAACATCCCGTACCGGTGGTAGGGCATCGTCTCACAAGAGATAGGTCGTGATCCCTAGCCAGGTCATACCCCAAACATTTAAAAATTTGTACTAGAACCACTGTCCTTTCTCAAGCTTTTTCTTTTAATTTTTTTTGGACAGAGCAGGGCTCGAATTAGCTCGGTTGGTAATGCATCTGACTATCAATCCAGGGGTCGCAAGTGTGAATCCCCGCCTGGTAACAGTCTCCGTGATGATTGATATACGACATCTTGTCTCATTATCATTCGTCTCACTGCTGATTCAAATGGGAAAGTTATCTGTAACTTGCGGAGATGGGGTGTGCTCGAGTACTGGTTAACTTTTAACGATCCCAGGAAACAGTGGTTAGGTTAACTGATTGTCTGTAACTATCCCTCTATGGCATAAAAATGATGCTAAATATTCAATCAATCAATCAAACCCATGATGACCTCAGCAGCAAAGGAAAGTGGTCATAGATAACGCCTTAGACCACTTTGGCCATAATAAATTAATTGCTAGATTATCATTCCTGCCCACCCCCTAATTTTCATGCTGCCCCGACCCTTTTTATCAAATCAAAACATCAAAAAATTTAAAAATAAAAAATAAAATCCTCACACACTCCCGTTTTTAAGAAAAAATTAGATGATAATCTAGCAATTAATTTATAATGGCCTTATCCAATGATGATCCTTTATCATGTTTATAGTATTTTTAGATTACAACAGTATAATACCATTAAATAAGCTACGCTAAAGAATTGAAATCATCACATCATGGCAATCTAAAAATGACAACCATTTAAGGATCAACAAGCTTGGATGCAGATAGAGCCTGTAATTTATTTCATTTACAACATGTGTTCAAATCAGATAAAATATGAGCTACAAATTCCATGACACACATCTCAGATTTATATATTCTAACTAACACATCATTTTGTATTCACAGGAGGCGGGGGGTGGGTGGGGGGGATCTGATCCATCGCCAGTCATGCGTGGTGTCCTTGAGCGAGACACTTTATTCATATATGCTTAGTACTGGTTCTACCCAGAGAGATTTCGAGTCTGATTTGTTTAATTTGTAGGAACTGAGTGTTTCACAATTGATGTAAAATATATAAAACTGATAAACTGTAAAAAAAACAAAAAAACTATGAACATGAAAATCTGACAGCTGGGTAGACGTCATGAAATTATCAAAGTCTTTATCCAAATAGAGAAACAGTTTACAATTCCAAATTCTGATCATTAACTAACAGAATGACAAATGAAAACCTGCCACCAATGAAACAATCCCTATACATATGCCATGCTAATAATTCCCCCAACTTTTCTCAAAACTTGCAATCCCCTACCCCACCCCACCCCTTACCCGACTATGCCCCAAAGCGGCAATAACAGTTCCAACAAACCTTAACAACTACAACACCATTCTACATCTACCACTATGCATTATCAGCATTACAATATGACTTGACCTTCTTCAATAATATTTCCTGCATGCTCGAACTGCAAATTTGACAATTATTTCTGGAATTGCCAAGTAATCCAATAACATGCACATAAAGATGGCATACACCTAATCATAGATCTTCATTCTCACAGCTCCGTAACTGATGGGTTGGGGATGATCCTATCTCAGTCATATATTCAATGCACGCCGTATAAAGTAATATGTGTATATGTATATTGGATGTGTTTCTAGTATACTCTATAAGGGATTCTTTATAGTAATTGTCATTAATGGGTTCAATGCTATTTTCAACAAATTACAGGTTCTCCACGGCAACCATTTTTGTTGTTGGAGGAAGATCTCATAATAAATTATGTATACAATCAAACCTGTCCTAAGCAGCCTGTCAAGGGATGGAGCAAAAAAAGTGGCCCTTTAAAACAGGTTGTTGTTCTTAAAGCATAGAAAGAATCCAAATGACAATGTGAAGGTCATCAAGCAGTATACAAGTACTGTCTATTTTTAGAGTAGGATCTTCATTCAAAGTTTACCACTCCAATTTAAACTGCTATTCTGTCACATTTGGTTTATCTGACATACCACCTCATATGCTCCCTTTAAATATTCCACCCTATCCAGGGATTGTATAGCATTATTCTCAAATGCATTCTATAAAGGCTATGCTATTGTTCTTTGACTATTAATTCGTTGTTGCTGTTAAGAGTAATTATTGTTCACGTGCATCTAACGAGATAGTTGCAATATGTTTAGTTGAGAGGGAACACAAGAACGGCTGTTATTGATGGTAGCGACATTGATGCATCTGTTTTCCAATTCCAGTTACAACATTTTAATTTTTATTCACAATTTTAACTATATCACCAATGCTAAGGTATTATTACATAGCACATGTATTAATTTTCTTCTTAATTTTATAAAACACACTTTCTCACTTTTTCTTGGCAATTTCACATTTATATTTTTCATTTTTTCTCTGTATTGAATCAGTGTTACAAAATAATTACATATATATTCAATAAGATTTCCTTGAAATTGTCTCATAGTAGTCCAGTATGAAAACATACGTTTTGGCGAAATCAATATCAAATCATATAACACATTTGACATTTGATACATCATAGTATGTTTTTAAGCAGAAATTTATATTATTCTATTTCAGTCTAATCTGGGCATATGGGCCAAATTAGTAGTTTCCTCTTCAATAATTGGTTTTGGTATGTGTACATAGATATCATTATGTCAAAACAACATTATGAAGTAAGTATGGGGGTTGGGGGTATTTATTTTACCAATTTTAATTTTTTTAAAAATCCTGATAAATACTTGCTTTAAAAATGAAACAGAAAATTACAGGAAAACACTGTTTTTATAACCTCCATTCTGGGGAATCATCTGAAATTGGCAAGTAATGACCATTGCTATAGAAACGCAAAAGTGGAATTGATCATTTGAGCATGTGTCCCTGAGAAAATCTAACACCAAAAATCAATTCTGTTTTCAATCACAAGAAATTTAGATCTCACAGCAGGACTACATGGTATAAAGTGGAGATAAACAAGAGCATAAGAAAATTGGAAATGGAATGTTCATATCCAACATCTCTCATCTCTCCTGATAGGTCTCATAGATGAAGCTTTGGTGTAAAATAGACAGACTGGATGATTGACAGCGCCTCGTTGGTGTACTGACAGATTGGAAATTGATGACAGTTGATTGGCAGTTTTAATACTGGAACCAGTTTATTATTATCTATTTTTTTTTTTTTTATGGAATGGGGTTTAAAGCCATTTTCAACACATTTCAGGTTATATATGGCACATCCAATCTGACTGGTGGAGGTAGAACCACTGTCATTCCGCAAGCAACTGGGAACTTTCTCACATAAAGATTCTGGAGTGAGCGTGACTCGAACCTACGACCTTAGCAGTGAGAGTAAGTGATCTTGAGATGGTGCCTTAGATCACTTGGCCAGAGGACCCTCACCAGTTTATTAAAACAATGTTTTTTTTTATATCTAGCGTTATTTTTATGCCATGGAGGGCAAACAGCCACACAGTTAATCTGAGGAGGATCCCGGAATGTTAACCAGGACAAGAACACACCCATCTCTGCAATTAACTGATAACTTCTCCACTTGAATCAGCAGTGAGAGACAAATGATAATGACTCACAATGTCCTCTATGAATTATCACGGATACCGTGGCCAGGTGGAAATTCAGACTTAAGACCCCTGGATTGATAGTCAGACGTGCTACCGACTGACCTAACCGGGACTTTTTATTAGAAGAAACCAAACAGTTAACTATGGTCAAGGCAGATCTAACATGTATGAATAATGGAAAACAGTTAAACAGCTAGTTACTCCTAGGATTTTTTTCATGTGATCTTACCAAGGAATTATATAGAGAAGGAAAAGCAAACGAATGGGATATCTGAATGCTCCAGTATTCACACCAAATCTCACGCTTCCCTTCAACTCAGGAATACAACTCAAAATTGTTACCCAACAAAACTCCAAGCTTCAACCAATAAAATTCTCTACAAAACTCTATCATTACAAGCTTTACCCAATAAAATTCTCTACAAAACTCTACCATTCCCAGCAAATTTTGTTCAAAATTACTGAAATACTTATGATTACAAAATTTGTAAACTGCACCTACAAAAAAAACAAAAAAAAAACTTGAAATTTTATTCAAAACTGAGATGTTATTAATTTAAGATCATTTTGCATGATGAAAACATTATAAAACATTGACTGTTACATAAACTTACTTTTTCTGAATAAAAAATCAGTTGCCTGTGAATTCTGAATGATTAATTTGCCAAATAATTATTCTCCCACATGCTATTTCATCAGGAGATGCAAATCCAAAAAAATACTTTATATAATTTTCCAATTCATATCTAGATATAAGTTCTTAGATTTTACAGTTTTTTCTTTCATCAAGAGAACTTATGTTTCAATGGAAAAATGACATTTTCACAAAACAATGCAATGGTACTTTTATAAGAAAAATTCAGCCAAAATTGCATTTATTAGATTTTAAGTTTGAAATAAGGATTCGTGTATATCAAACACGCTTTCTACATGATCTATCACATCAGTGCAAAGGTCACTTTTCAAAGAATGAATGAATAAAGTCAAGAAGCTTTGATGTATCTTAAATATTTATTAATCCAATTTATCAAAAAAAACAACACTTTTTCTGTTTTTGTTGTTTTTGTGTGTTTTTTAATGGAGTTCAAAGCCTTTGTTAACACATAACAGGTTATAAATGGCATATCCAGTTTTATTGGTGGAACAAGTCCTCAGAATAACTCTGAGTAGAACCAGCATCCTCTTGAAGCAACTGGCAAACTTTCTCACATAAAATATTTGGACGGAGCTGGGCTTGAACACACAACCCCAGTGATGAGAGGCAAGTGACCAACAGATGATAGCACTTTACCCTACTCAGCAACACATACCACGGGGAAATTCTTAATCATTTCTTAACCATAACGAATCTATTGATAAGAACAGAACAATCTTAATTTTTTTCTCCCCTTTCACACAATTTTTTTGTGCACTTTTTTATGAAAATCAAAATCCCTGTACTAGAAAATTTTCACTCCCCCATCCCCGCACTAATGGACCAGGCTCTATTCCACATAATGGGAATTGTATTGTCTGAATGCTGTAACAGCTCCACAGATGCCATAATGCATAATTATAATAAATTGTAAAATAAAAGTTAACATAATATATTTTCAGCCAATTAAGAAGAGATTGCCTCTCACTGGCTAGATATAAGCAGTATTTTAATATCTTACCATCTTTATCAATTGTAAAGGGAACATCAGGGGTCTCTATGTCAAATCCACAGATACCGCGGAACTCGGGTGAACGATCATCGTCACTAGCAGCTATCTTGATGATGCTGTCGAAGAGCTTGCCTTCTTCCATTTCTGCGAAGTATGTTTTCTTTTCAAACACTGGCGCGTATCTGTCCACGTCATCCACCTTCACTGTCACAACAGCTCTGTGAAGTTCACAACATGGTTATACATGTAGATGGGAATGAATTATAAACTGATTTTATCAAATATCAAGTCTTATATTTTAAACTTTGTAATTTGAATAATGTGACAATTACTACAGCCGTAAGCAAGTTAGGGTCATTTTTGGTATTTACCTTACAATGTTGGCCTCTGTTTAATAAGGTAAAAAGGCCCTGTAATTAGTACATAAAGAATTAAAACTTTAAAATATAGGTAATCTTTTTCTACTTGGGAACCTACCCAAGCCCCATTCTAAGTTTTTTTGTTCATGTGTAGTCGGGTACCAATGGCTGTTTCATTTCCCTGCACTGGTTAATATACTACATTTCTATTGAGAACTTTGTTTTGTTTTTATTTTCCTTTTTTTTTGTTGTTGTTTTCACTAGTTATCTAGCATTTTTCATTACATAATATACATGCCATATTATATTTTTAAATGTTTATATCAGACGGAAAAGAGCTAGAAAGGGAGATAACATTGTCGGTTTGTCATCATATACAGTCAAACATCCATATTGGTGGTGTGTAATACCAAACAATTACGCAACAGTTGAAGAAATAAAATAAATAAACCTTAAATTAAAATATAAAGAGAGCAGACGGCACTTTTTGTCATAATTAATCACGCAAGGGTTATAATAGGTCAAGATTAATACAAACAAGTACAGCTCTTCTATTTTCAAGATAACATGTTCAGGATGGTGAATGACATATTTACCTGTTTGAGCGCTTAGCGTATGGGGGATCCACACAATCATACGCAAATACATTAAACTTGTAATGTTTTCTCTTGGCATAATTCAATGTTTCCCCCTCTTTCAGCTTGAGAACTGCTTCACCGGTCTCCCGGTCTTTCAGTTCAATCACAAATGGAATGTTCTTTCTGTTTGAAACCATCTCATATCTGCAGATTAGACCTGGAATAGACAAGAGTGATATTGTGATTTAACTATGTAGCACAGAACTGACATGGAATAGAAAAGTGTGATATTGCCGGACAGGGATTCAAACCCGACTGATAGTCAGACACGGCTACCAACTAAGCTAATCAAGCCTGCTCACATCAGCAGATATAGTTATTCAAATATATTTATCAAGGTAACATTGTGGACTAAACCATTAACATATCTGACTATACCATCCAGTGTACACTATATCATTAACAAATCTTACTATACCACCCAGTGTAGACTATACCATTAACATATCTGACTTTACCATCCAGTGTAGACTATATCATTAACATATCTGACTATACCATCCAGTGTGGACTATATGATTAACAAATCTTACTATACCACCCAGTGTAGACTATACCATTAACATATCTGACTATACCATCCAGTGTAGACTATATCATTAACAAATCTTACTATACCACCCAGTGTAGACTATACCATTAACATATCTGACTTAACCATCCAGTGTAGACTATATCATTAACATATCTGACTATACCATCCAGTGTGGGCTATATGATTAACATATCTGACTTTACCATCCAGTGTAGACTATATCATTAACATATCTGACTATATCATCCAGTGAAGACTATATGATTAACATATCTGACTATACAATCCAGTGTGGACTATATGATTAACATATCTGACTTTACCATCCAGTGTAGACTATATCATTAACATATCTGACTATACCATCCAATGTGGACTATATGATTAACATATCTGACTATACCATCCAATGTGGACTATATCATTAACATATCTGACTATACCATCCAGTGTGGACTATATGATTAACATATCTGACTTTACCATCCAGTGTAGACTATATCATTAACATATCTGACTATATCATCCAGTGTGGACTATATGATTAACATATCTGACTTTACCATCCAGTGTGGACTATATGATTAAAATATCTGACCTTACCATCCAGTGTAGACTATATGATTAACAAATCTGACTTTACCATCCAGTGTGGACTATATGATTAACATATCTGACTTTACCATCCAGTATAGACTATATCATTAACATATATGACTATATCATCCAGTGTAGACAATATGATTAACATATCTGACTTTACCATCCTGTGTGGAATATATGATTAACATATCTGACTATACCATCCAGTGTAGACTATATCATTAACATATCTGACTTTACCATCCAGTGTGGACTATACCACATAGCTGACTATACCATCCTGTGTGGACTATACCATTCACATATCTGACTATATCATCCAGTGTGGACTATACCATTAAAATATCTGACTATATCATCCAGTGTGGACTATACCATTAACATATCTGACTGTATCATCCAGTGTGGACTATACCATTAACATATCTGACTATATCATCCAGTGTGGACTATACCATTAACATATCTGACTATATCATCTAGTGTGGACTATACCATTAACATATCTGACTATACCATCCAGTGTTGACTATATCATTAACATATCTGACTATATCATCCAGTGTGGACTATACCATTAACATATCTGACTATACCATTCGGTGTTGACTATACCATTAACATATCTTACTATATCATTCAGTGTGAACTATATCATAAGCATTTCTAATTGGACTATACCATTAACATATCTGACTATACCATCCAGTGTGGACTATACCATTAACATATCTGACTATACCATCCCGTGTGGAATATATACCATAAGCATTTCTGAATGGACCATACCTCTGAATATGTATCCAGTGTGGATTATACCATCAACAAAGTTGACTACACCATTAACATATTTGACTATTGTATTAACTAAACACATATTTTTCAACCCAAGACCACATGCAAACGATATTACAGCCACACTCTAACATCAATAATTAACAGTTACACAATGTAGCAAACATTATCTACAAATAAACATATTGCAACAAAGCACTCAGTATATCTTTATTACATTATCCATTATCATACACAACATGCCTATCTTTATCATATTACCATATTTAATGAGTGTAACAATGGCAGGTCACTAACATCAAAGGAAGGTAATTTGTGTGCTGTGAATAAGAAAATTAGCACACCAGAGCACTTGTTTGTATCAGTATATGACATAATGATGACATGTGTTCAGTAATAATACAATACTTTTTCAAAAAATTTATTTAACATGACAGGACCATTATTTTGCTTGTTTGTGTTTGTTTTTTTTTGCCTTTTTTCAACAGTTATGGCAGTCAACACACCTAATCACTCTTGCTAGGATCCACTTATTAACTAACCAGCTATGAACAATCACCAAGTCACTGACTGCTTCCCCACTTATTGACTAACCAGCTATGAACAATCTGCAAGTCATTGACTGCTTCCCCACTTATTGACTAACCAGCTATGAACAATCTGCAAGTCATTGACTGCTTCCCCACTTATTGACTAACCAGCTATGAACAATCTGCAAGTCATTGACTGCTTCCCCACTTATTGACTAACCAGCTATGAACAATCTGCAAGTCACCGACTATTTCCCCACATATTGACTAACCAGCTATGACAAACTGCAAGTCAATGACTATTTCCCCACTTATTAAGAGGGAGAGACTCATGGGTAATCATCAAAGTATTGAGTGTACTGTGACTGGGTTGGAATTTTGAACTCACGACCCCTAGAATTTTTTGAATGCCAATAACAGTTCTGTCTTGTTTTATCTCAAGGAAATAATCTAATTGTGTGTACCAATAGTTTGTGCCTGGTCAAACAGTTCTAGAACTATTTCCTAATATGGATCATCAAGGAAACAACTATTAACCTGAATAAAAACTATGAAAATTAAGCCACCATTGCAGTATTTTCTACAGTTCTGATGAAAGTTTACTGATAATATATACTGAGAATATCTTCCATAGATTTGATCTTTGAAGAGAAAAATCTCAAGGGCAATTAGACGATCAAATGACCCAACTTCTCTTTCCTGGGATCCTTGGGGTGAGAGACGAATGACAATGAGACGCAATCATAGGTGAGGAATTCAAACTGAAGACCTAAGTATTAATTGTCAGATGTACTACCAACTTAGCTAACTGGGTTCAGTGTGCACTGGTAAAATGGTAGATATTTTTATTCATCATACAAAAAAATATAAGTACTAAATAGTTATAATATATATTAACAGATTCCTAACTGTAAGAACCTTAAATATCTATATAGAAATGGAATACTGCTCAACATGTTTATATTATATTTGAAACATTTCCATTTGATGTCTACAAACATGATCACTTGAGAGAAGAAAAAAAACAACAAAAACAACAAGGAAATGTCTTAGATCTCAAGAATAGAGAAGCCAATATAATTTTCCTGAAAAATAATAAGCCCTCCAGGAGCAATCTGCTGTTTATTTCTGTTTCTGGCACATAGCTGACTGAGAGATGGTTAACTTTCTTTATAATATATAGCACCACCATATGTGGTCATACGGAGATAGCAGAATGCCTGCACATACATTATCATTATTACTTATTGTCTGGCCTTGAGCATATAAAGTAAAGTTGAACGTTATTGATATACAACTTTGGCAGAGCTAGATAGATGGATACCAACACATCAGATCATCTATGAACCAAACAGAAAAAAATGCCTGTAATTTAATGTTGTCACAGTAGGCCATTATAAATTAATTACTAGAATATCATCCAATTTTTTCTTAAAAGGGGGAGGTGGGTGGGAGAAGGATTTTTTTTTTATTTTATTTTTTTTGGGGGGGCAGTATGAAAATTAGGGGGCAAGAGAGTATGATAATCTAGCAATTATTTTATTATGGCCTTACACAGTATTTGAATAAATTGATGTTTTTGTCTCTTATAATCTTGCTTAAACTAGTCCTCCTTCTTTCAAAACTGTGAAAAAACTTCTTTGAAGTATACTCGCACATTGTGAAAACTGAGAAATGTTTTTTTTTTCCTAATATTTATAACCAACAATCAATAACGTAACTACTCTCCTAGGATCCGGGAAGGTTAACTTATATTCAAGTAACTCGAAAGCAACTGATAACTTTCCCACTTGAATCAACAGTGAGAGATGAATGACAACAAGATGCAAATATCATATATAAAACCTCATGAAGACTGTAGCTAGACAGAGATTCGAAATCACGACCCCTGCATTGATAGCCAGATGTGCTATCCACTGAGCTAACCCTGCTCAATTTACATTCAGACTTATGTAGGGGACAGGGGATCTGGATAGCATTGGACCACACCCTGCCCTCAGAGGCTCCACCCACAAGACTGAAAATCCTAGATCCTCCTGTTCAGTAGTAGTGCAACACATATTTTTCTCAGCCTCCTATTAATTATATAAGGATGAGAAATAAGCACCATTGTCTGGTTTACTACTGACACCTCCAAACCTGCCCAACAAATCAATGCAAGACTACAGCTATAAATATGTAGAAGAAAATTACAGGGTTATATGGATGTATGTTCATACCAGATTGTGTTGAAGATATGGCAACAGATCTCTTTTTAATTTTGTTCTGTTGAAATTGAATATTCACCTTCAAACAAATGTGTATCATTGCTTTATATATATATCATACTATACAACACTAATTTAAGGTTATATTGATTTGATTTGTTCTATGCATGGTACACTTGGATTACTTAGTTGTTTATTTAATACATAATAATCAGTTTGAGATAGATTCCTTTGCTGTCATAATGAAAGCAGTCCTGTTTATAAGCCACAACTTATTTGTCTTCTTTTTTTACGAGGTTAAACACCATTTTCAACACATTTTGCCCATTTAGCTCACTCAGTAACACACCTGACTATCAATCCAGGGGTCTAGAGTTTGAATCCCTCCCGGCAACAGTCTCCATGCTGACTGATATACGACATTGTGCCTCATTATCATTTGTCCCTGACCGCTGATTTAAGTGGGTGAATAATCAGTTACTTGCGGAAATAGGGTGTGCTCGAGTACTGGTTAACCTTTCAGGATCCCTGGAAACAGCGGTTAAGTTAACTGATCGTCTGTTAGCCGTCGATGGCATAAAAATGATGCTAAATATTCAATCAATCAATCAATCAATCAATTACAACACATTTCAGATTATATATGGCCTATTCAGTTTTATTAGCCGAGGAACGAACCTGTGTATAACCATAGTTCTTCCACAATTACTGGCAAACTTTGTTACATAAAGTTTTGGAATGAGCTCGACTCAATCTAATGATCTCAGCGATGCAAGGTATGTGACCTTGAGACAGCGCCCACTCGACCTCTGAGGATCCAAGATCAAACCAGGGATATATAATTCTTTCTTTCTTTCATACTTTCACTAAATCTATGCTCTAGTAATATCATGAATGGTTGACATGTTCCTATATTTTATATCAAAAACAAGTTTTGTGTTCATAATTTGTTTTTGAAGACCTCTGAGGGAGTTTTTTCTACTGTTCTGCAGTTATATCCACAATGTTCAACAAATGTCACTCAGTGAATAAAAACTTCATTTAAAATTCATACCACATTGTATTACAACATAAGGGATGGCCATGAAAAAAATGTGTTAATCATTCAAATATCCATGGCAACCAGTCTATGTTACAAAATAATGACTAAATGAAACTTTAAATCCATCATTATACTGCCAAACCCAGCACCAGCGCCTGGTGTCAGCTCCATGACAGATGAGCCAAAGCTATAATTAAGCTATTAAATCTGCTACTGCAGTGTTGGTATGACATTTTTTATTCCGAAAGAAGATCTATATATAATTATGACCATAATTGGGTTCAAAACCTCGAGACTGGCTTGATGATGCATTAATTTTTTTGTAATTTGAAGTATCTCAGAAGTTAAGCTACCCATCTGTGTATACATTTAAGAATCCAGCCAGTTTTCTATTTATTGATGCTATTTTTAGAGTATCTTCCTTTAATTGGTAAAGAAGATTTGAATCGAATTTTTAACAACAAAAACACTAAATTACATTCTACCTTTTGAAATGCCTTTTGGAGAAGTACTGAGAGTTGTTTTTGAAAATCACCGGATAAAACCCGGGATTGAAGCAACAACAGTTGGGGCGAGTGGCAAACACACTACCGCACACGTAAATTCCAACATTCTGTTGACATACATGATTGTTTGATTATCAACAATTTTACAGATTTGGTTTACTGTTATCAAATCAACAGGAATGTAATACATATTTTGTCAGGTTCTCACCCAATCCATAATTAAAAGTAACTTTTCTTCCCAGCCCTGTGATAAAAGCTATTCCCACATTTAGATCAATGGACCTGGAGCCGATCTTTTGGCCAGACTTTTGTCATAAATGATGGAACAGTCTTGAGTGAATATTTCCTCTCCTGCTGAATAACCAATTACATTGGTCATATCTAAACTTCTGAACCAATAATATTAAACTTCTGAACCAGTAATATTTAAATATGACCATGGTAGCTTTCATACATAAAATGATTTCATTCAGTACTTAAATATTTCAAAACCAACCACTGTAAAATATTGTTATTTTTTATTTACAATTTTGTAGGCAATCCTTTGTTTATGAGCAAGGAAAATGAATCACCGCATGTGACATTTAAATCAGACTAATGAGGAAAATATATATATATATACAAATGTCCTGTCATAGATGTAACTAATGGTTTTTTTGATCAATTTTAATCAAATTCACAGCTGTTGGCAAGTGGTCTAAGATTATCATTTACTCCTTATATCTATGAAAATTATTTTAAATCATTCATTTATGTAACAAAATCAAGTCTTTCGAGATTGGTTTGCCAATTTTATTTTTTTTAAGAGGGTTTGAATGCAATTTACAACACATACATGGTTACATGGCACATTGATGGAGGGAGACCTCAGATTTAGCAA
Organism: Panopea generosa; assembly: GCA_029582155.1. Lineage (NCBI taxonomy): Eukaryota > Metazoa > Mollusca > Bivalvia > Adapedonta > Hiatellidae > Panopea > Panopea generosa. Next base: position 18,392,399 of record CM055910.1, read on the forward strand.
GCTTTCTCACATACAATTCATACAATTTTGGCCAGAGCTGTGCCTGAGCCCTCTCAGTAAGTGATTTTGATATGTCGTTGTATGGTGTTTGGCATCACTTTCAACAATTTTTCAATTATATTGCGACGGTGTCTACTTGAGACAGTATTCCCAGAACTGCCATACTGAAGTATCACGCTGCAGTCACATGGTACGATAACCCACCAAGTCACATTATACTGACACGGTTAAACCACTTAGAACCATCCTCTAAATGGTAAGTGCAAGGAAGCTCCTAGTACCATTTTTAAGTCTTTGGTATGACACGGTCGGGGATCGAATCATCGACCATCTACATCAAGATGGACACTCTACCACTAGACCACCGCTGCGAATTAGTGATATTGATACAGTGCAATGGAGCAACAAAATGTAAGAAAGTATGAAACAAACCAAACTCTAAACAATAATAATTATATAGGTATGACTTCCTAAATGGAATTGGCCTACAAGCACGCCTGATGAGAAACTATACAGTTTAAGTCAATAAAATTATGTTCTGTTTTGTTCTGACTATCAATCCAGGGGTTGTGAATTTGAATTCCCCTCTGGCCACAGACTCAAAGATGATTGATAGAGACTTGTCTCTCACCGCTGATTCAAGTGAGAAAGTTATCAGTTACTTGCAGAGATGTATGTTCTTGAGTGCTAGTTAACCATCCAGAATCCCAGGAAAGAGTGGTTAGGTTAACTAATCGTCTGTTAGCCCTCGATGGCATAAAATGATGCTAAATATTTCAACAAACAAACTTCCTGTACATTAAACACAAAATTATCACACTGAGTTTAAATCTTATGAAAATCTCTGATTCTATCCTACTGTGACATAAACAGAAGACTAAATTTAGATCTCTGCCGCTATATGAAACTGAAAGATCCCTAATTACTTGGCATATCATCATATCATAACTGCTGGGTATACCAACATGCTGGGAAGAAGCAGTAAAATCAATACAGGTAAATTACTAATCTTTGTATGAAATCTGCATCGCATAATACACTATTGGTAATACAGAGTCACTGTGCTTGTTTGCATTCATAACATGAGATTCAAGTCAATTACGGGGTTTAAAGCCATTTTCAACACATTATTTGTTTTATGCAAACAGCATCTAGTTTTGTTGGTGGTAAAATACCTCAAAGTAAATCTAAGGACAACTTCTGTTGTTCTAAAAAGCAATTGGCAAACTTTCTCACGTAAAGAGTTTGGACCTAGTCGAGCTTGAACCCATGACCTGTGGACTGGCAAGAGGTAAATGATTTTTAAACGGTGTCCCACACAAATTTAGCTATCATAGGAAGACCTCAACAATATATAAAGTCAGATCAGTGTTATTTATTCCATAAAGATGCATTTACACCCCCCCCCACCCCACTCCAATTGAGGCAAAAACATTTGAGTTTTTCTTACATTATACAGGGGATAAAAACCCTATTGAATATAAAGTCTTGCTGTAACATCTGATTACTCATGATGCCAATTTAATGATTTTCCAGTTTCCCAATTTCCCTTTGATCAAACTTTTTTCCCAATCTCAAAGGCTTTTCCCAATTTCCAAGGTCTTCTTCACAATAACAAAAATAACAATAATACCCAACTGTGGTATATAATACTGAGGACAACTTAGCATGATAAAGATCATTAACTTCATGTTTTTGATTACCTAGTAGGGCCAGTATTGACTAATTGTATTCCCAGCTGGTCTCAATATGTCTTTCATCCTTGTATCAACAACCCCAAACTGAAGTTCAACAACAGCTATAGAGATTTTAGTGATTAAAGAATATAGTCCAAATGTGTTAGATATTAGGTACATACTGTGGGTGACAGGTGGGGGTATTGGCGAGGGATGAGTTGACATTTTGAAGTACAATAGAGAAATGATAAAATACATATATATATACTTGACAGTGACAGCACGCATAGACATAATTACAAGTACATGCTGGTTTTTTTCAAACCTTATTTTTGTATCAGCAAAGTGTGAAGTTGAAATGTACAGCACCACAATTATTTTGTTTGTGTGAGGGTTTTGCACCTTTCTACAGTACTTCAGTTATATGACCAGAGCCTTTTTTCTGGAAATTGAGAAAAGGCCCAAGCCTTCGAGATTATGAAAAAAAACAACTGCGATTGAGGGTTAATTGGGAATTTTGGAAAATTTGGAAAACTGGAAAATAAGCACTGTTATGATGTTAAAATCATGTTCTAACCAATAATTATTGGATGTTACAAAAATACTTCATATCCAGTTGGTTTTTTCCCCAAATAAAGAAAAAAAAAAAAATTGTTTTGGGATTTTATTTTCCAATTAGTAAAAAAACACATGATTTTTTAACTGGGAAGCCACGGATGTTGGCCTCTGTTTAAAAAGGTTAAAAGGCCCTGATAACAGTACTTGACATGCCTTATCAGTCACTGGCTACTTCCTCACAGTAAAACTTGTTTTAATTTTGGAAAAACCCAGAACTAAAAGAAACTAGACAACTAGAAATCGAATAAAATCACCCAGGAAATTTTATCAATGTGCTATAAATAACTGTATGACCAGTGCTCCAAGAAAAAAAAAATTTGGGACTAGCCCAGGGCAAGTTGGTTGAAAAAATCTACTTGCCCTGGCTGAAAAATAACTTGCCCTGATCAACGGTTCACATGCCCAGATTTTTATTACCAATACACCTTACGGTATAATATGAAATATGTAAACATAGACTTAAATGTATTAATTTTATGTAGGGTTAGCTCCCCTTAACATTATGCATGTCTCAATCACAAGTTTTAGAGTTTGAATAAGACTGGGAGAAGTGTGAGAATTTAGGGAGAACTGACTATGTCTCTGTCAGTATGTCCAACTTATTATGTTGTATTTAATCTTTGTTCTTTATTGACTCATTTCTGTTCTGTCGATTCAGTGGCAGTGTGGGAGCAGGAGTTTATTTAAAACATTATTTTAAATATCTTTCTCTTGTTTTCTTATTATTGCTGTCATAACATACAATTATGGAAATGTCAAGCCTGCAAAGCTATTCAATCTATTCAAGAGAACTTGGCAATATGATAAATAAATGCAGTCTTCGATAGCTGTAGTGAATGTACATAGGTCACTTACAATAGCCTTGCTGTTAAGCTAGCTTTTACAGCGACATGGTTGAAGTGCACTGATTGTATTGGAAGTTAAGCAACAAAGTACGGGGTTAGTACTTGGATGGGTAACCGCGGTCCCTTTAATGGCCACTATGATTAACTTTCGAACCTGCGTCTGCACGAATCTTTCTTTCCTTGGGATTGGCGGGATATGGCCAGGAACTGCGGGAAGCCACAGGCTGTGCAGTTGAGGCTAAGCCCTAAAGGTTAAAGAGGGGAGGAGTGTAGTGAATGTACATAGGTCACTTACAACAGCCTAGCTGTTAAGCTAGCTTTTACAGCGACACGGTTGAAGCGCACTGACTGTACTGGAAGTTAAGCAATGAAGTACGGAGTTAGTACTTTGATGGGTGACCGCGGTCACTTTATAGCCTTCAAATGTCTAGAAAGTGCAACTAGTCAACTATATTTCAAATATTAAAAAAAACCCACATTATTCATCTTAATTGGTGGTTTCAATATTATATTTAAATCATGCCAAAGAAAATTATGCGCTGAAACCACACAACCAAAAAGCAATGTTTATTACTATAATACCCCACCCACATTTTTCTTTGCCGTAAACACAATTTAAATATCAACTTTCACGTTTTCACAGAAGAAAATTTATATACATACAGTTCCAATTATTGTAAATCTACGAAATATTAATAAAATTACCAGAACCTAACGTTGACATTTTACATAACGCGATCGATCGCAAATTATCTGCAAAAACATAATCAGATTTTAGAAATCGTTACCATTTTGGCAAAGGGAGATATTTTATACTCTTCATAATGGAGAATTTGAGAGACACCTGCGAATTACGTCATCGTCTTTTTTTGTCTTTGCTCGGGTAGGTGGTAAGAAACGTGTACCTTGGTCGTAGATATACGACCAATCAGAGCGGTTATTAAAAATAGATTAATTTATATTCAAAGCTATCCACCAATCACATTAGAGGTATAAAAATAGATAAATGAATATGCATGAGAGGTTTTCCAAAGTCGCATTATCGGGCATGTGGTGTGATAAACACCGCAGGGGTCAATTGTTTATACTGATTAGTTACGGTCTATAAACAACAGTTTGACCGGTGTTGTATCGAATAGAGATATTTACAGACCTGTGTATTGTGAAAACTAGCTTGTCCGATTTTTAAGACAAGCCCGACGGGCAAGTAACTTTGAAAAAGGCACATGCCCGGATCCAGATTTGACAAGCCCCGGGCATCGGGCTATCCTATTCTTGGAGCACTGATGACTCCAACATATGGATTTGCCAATGACACATTTTGTTCCTTCCTTTGTTTGAGTTTTGATAAGTGTGTAATGGTTGAGTTATGTCAAGTTTTGGTAATCCTGTATTATACATATCTTTTAAATATAAATCTCCTATATAATTATTTCATGGCCAAAGCCATACTAAAACCCATATTATATTTAAATTAACATAATTGCATTTAATTGGCAAAATTAAGTGCATCTGTGTCGGGCTTTAATTCTGCCCAGAAGGCAAAGGGTTTTATTGGTTTATGTCAATATTTCGCATCATTTTACGCCATTGAGGTCAGTTTACTTAACCACCCTTTCCTGAGATCCTGGGAAGTAAACCAGCATATTCAATCACACCCATCTCAGCAAGTAACTGATAACTTTCCCACTTGAATCAGTGGTGAGAGCTGAATGACAAAAGACTCAATTTTGTATATCACTTATCACTGACAGGTGGGATTCAAACTCACAACCCCTGGATTGATACTCAGAGACGCTCTACCAACTGAGCTAACCAGCCTGACTAAAAGACAAAGGGGATCATTTGGGAAACTGTACTTATTCCAACACATAATTACACAAGAATAATATATGCTGACTGGTCACAAGGGGACAGTTCACCCTTTACTCCATAGACGTTTTCTTGCACCAATCACAGAAGGCCTTTCAAAACAGTGCAGGAAGAGTTCAGATTGCTTGTAACAAGTGATCTGAACACTTCCTGAACTGTTTTCCACTCTGTCAGTTAAACGTAATGCACTCAATATTCAAAAGCCTTTTATATTAGAGATGTTCAAAGGCGTCTATATTAGGTGTCCAAAGGTGTCTATATTAAGTAAAGGGTTAAATTGTGAAATATTTTCCATGTGGGGGGGACATTTTTGTTTTGTTACAAATTGTTTTATTCTTATTTGAATGGAAACCAGTCTGATGTTAATTTTTAGAAATTACACAACCAATTTACAAACCTGTTTATGTCAGAGTTCACAGGTTTGGCCTCGGGCTTGACCCAATGACCTTAAAAAAGAACAAACACCCAAACCTGGTTCTTCTCAGGAAACGGACTCAGAGCAACTGATATAAGCAATGATCTTTCTTTGCAATCCATGTAAAATAAATTAGTTGTTAGATAAAAATCCCCGCCCGCCCCCTAATTTTCATACCGCTCAGTCCCTTTTTATTTTCTTAAAAAAATTAAACAAAAATAAAAAATAAAAAAATAAAATCACCCCTTTTTAAGAAAATGATGATAATTTAGCAACTAATTCATAATGGTGTAAACTAAACAGAGACCAACTTTTATAGTTTTGGGGACATTGCCTGTGAGTGAAGAATGAGAATGGGCCATTTATTGTTTTTGACATCATAAAACATTTTTCATTTGCTGAAAACTGTTAGATTCTTTATCAATGACGCAACCAGTAAATGATCCTAGATACTCCCTCGGAACCTTTGTTTCATTTAGTTACAGCGTGAATGCATTGGACAAAATTCAAAAATGCTTTCATTTCTATAAACAATTCTGTCTGAAATGATACTTTTCCCAGCAAACAGACAAAACCTTAATGTCGATACCCTGGCGAGAATAATGTATTAGCCAGAATCTGCCTCTACTACAGGTCCTACATACGTTTTCCAGACAAACAAATGATATGTTCATTCATCAACAAAGAACCTCAATCAAAATTATCTTGGGAATCCATTGTTACCATCTTGATATGCCATCAAAAGTCTACCTCGCAAGTCTACGCGTAGATCAGGTTTTTATTTCACAGAATCCTGATTGTTATAGGCTTTTTTTTATATCATTTGAATCAAATGTGTTATAAATGTCTTGGAATGCTGTTGTTGTTTTTTTAAAAATTATATTTCATTATTTTGTTAACTGTTCACGGATGCTTCATAAATCTGAACAAAGAAAAATTGAGATTTTACAAGAAAATTCAGTAAATTTAATAATATGTTCCTCACTTTTTTCAAAAGATTTGATCAAGGCATTCTTAAAAAATGAGGCGGTAGTGTAATGGACAGAGTGTTGGCCGCTCGCGCCGGAGGTTGCGGGTTCGATTCCCAGCTTGACAAGATGCCTCTCATAAATCAACACTCAGTACTGGTTCTACCCTAAGGAAGCGGACTTGAGAGCGATTCATATAAGCTCTGAGCTTTCATCGCAATCGAGCTAAAAGAAATAAGTTAAATTAAAAAAATATAATTGTTCACAAATTAAAGGTGCATAACTGTAGAACATCAAATGCCACAACCCCTAAGACCGAACTTAGCCTGTGTTGTATTATATAAACATTGTATAAAAATTTCAAAAGAACTGATTCAGGCATTCTTAAGTTATTGCAGAGAAACCTCAAAAAGTGTGACAGACAGACGGAAATTACAATTCTTCACAAATTAAAGAGACGTGTACAACTCTACAACACCAAAAGTCACAACTCCGAAATTCGAACTAAGCCTGTATTTTGTTATTATAAACATTGTATTAAAATTTCAAAAGAATTGATTCAGGCATTCTTCAATTATTGCATGGAAACCAAAGTGAGACGGACAGACGGACAAGTGGATAGACAAGCGGATGGACAGACCCAAATTAGTCTCCCACTTTTTGCAAAACGGGGTACAATAATAGAACAGTTCAAAGAAGCAACCAATCCATGCAATTGTTAATATCTAGCTGCCTTACTGATTTATTGACATTTAATTAAACAATTTGTCCCAAGCAGAAATCAATATCTAGAAGATCAAGCAGTTGACCATTTCATTAGTATACAACCCTGGGAATAATTACTTCTCCCTACTTCAACTGTCACACCACAGACTGATCCCTTTATCAGGATTTGTCCACATGAAAGTAATGGTTGACATTTTCTTAGATCTGTCTACGTGCCAATGACAGTGTTTGCCTTCTTCTTATGACCCACCATATCTCATTTCTTTCAAAACCATGAAGTCAGTTGGCAACACATGCAATATTCCTGCTATTGATACATCATGTATATTTAAAAATACAATAGTCAGACTTGCCACCCACTAAGCTAAAAGTGGGCCCGGCTGTTTGTTTGAATATTTAGTGGTATTTATATGTCATCAATTACAGATGATCAATTAACCTTACCCCTCTTTCCTGGGATCATGGAAGGTTAACCATTGCCGATGCACACACATCACCTTAAGTAAATGATAACTTTCCAGGCAATGCAAATGACGAGATGTATATCAATCTTTACAGCTTGGCAGGGATTCAAACTCAAGTAATCTGGACATAACATTTTTTGTCAATTTCTCTTATATAGATTAAGTAAAGTAGGCCCCACCCCCATGGCCAAACCGTTAGACCCAGGGACATGCACCATTATTTTGTTTCCCAGTGCTTCCTATATTGAGAAGATGTTCAAAGTTTACCTTGAATTTGACTATTTTGGCCCTGCCCCCAAGATCCCAGGGTGTGGGGAACATGCAATTCACAATTCTAATTCACCCTTAGTTACCACAGCTGCATACAACATTTCAGATTGATTGAGCTTATGGTTTTTGAGAAGAAGTCGAAAATGTCAAATGTTTACTGATGGATGAGGACAGACAAAAGGTCCCTTGAGACAGTCTCAGGTGGCCTAAAAAGAGGTCATCATTACTTAAATACAACCTCAGCAGGTAGTTTAATGTCAGTAACTTACTGGGCTGAACCAGAAAATCATTAAATTTTATGTAAATCACAAATATGACAGCACAGTAGATCAAACTGAAATTAGCTGAGTAAACAAAATTATGCCAGCAGGTTATGTGTTCAATCAATACTCCAGAAGTTAGGATATTACAAAATCCAACAACAAATTTATTATAGACCTAAATACACCGGAAATAGTTCCTGCAACTTCAGGCCATAATAAATCTATTTCTAGGTTTTCATCCAAATGTCTCAAAACAATAATAAAAAAAAAAACATGTATACTCAAAGAATAAAATCAATAGAACTGCATGACGGTTTGTCGGAATATATATTGACAATCAGGGCCCCCAGCATGACTAATCAATGATACAAATAAAGAAGAGAATTTAAACAAAGGGGACTATAGCAGATGATTGATCGTCACAGTGATCACAGAGGCCAGTGTGGTACGGATATGGAAGGCATAACTATTTCCAGGTGAAATATGATGCACTACTTTTATAATACTGATTGAGGCTGAGAGCTAGGAGGTGGACAGAATACAACATTTATGGAGCACAGCTGCCATCTTTGAAAATTCTCATTAGAACTAAGGCCATTATTTTTTATCATTTGTTTTACGAACATTGGCCACTCAGATACTTTGTTGGAAGAAGGGAAAAAAAGGATTTAAATTTTTTTTTTGGAGGGATTGAAAAATAGCTTTTTTCTTCGAAGGGCAGGAACTAATTGACATATTTTGACCTAACATTGCTGACAATGTGACTATTGAAAACAAAAAAAACCACTTTCTCATTATTTTTATAAACTTGTTTCATAAATACATGTACATGACTTTCATTTTTTCCGTTTCAGACTGCATCATGTCACTAGCTTTCCCATTTCAAACTTTTTTTATAACTGTTTCTATTATATAACAAATGTTAGTACTTTTCTGTTGTGATTATCATTTTTGAAAGTTTTAATTTTAACTTGTCTTTATCTAGTGGTAAACTTTACTAATGATAAACACAATTGTGTTTGACTCAAGTTTATTTCATGATAAACACAGCTAAGTTGGGCAATTGTGTTAGACTCTAGTTTATTTTATTGTAAACACAACTAACTTGGGCAATTGTGTTTTAAGACTTGAGTTTATTTTATGATAAACACAGCTAACTTGGGCAATTGTGTTTGTTTTGTGATAAACACAGCTTACTTGGGCAATTGTGTTTCATTTGTGTTTTTTATGATAAACACAGCTAATTTGGGCAACTGTCTTTGCTTCAGGCTTATAAATCTAATGTAAAACATAGATAACTTTGGCAATTGTGTTTCATTTGTGTTTTTTATGATAAACACAGCTAATTTGGGCAACTGTGTTTGCTTCAGGCTTATAAATTTAATGTAAAACATAGATAACTTTGGCAATTGTGTTTGATTTAAATTTCTATCAACCAACCCAATTTTTTTCAGCATGTCAAAAGAAACGAATATAATTTTTCATTTGGCCTAGCGTGTATATTGCGAAATATGCACAGGACTGTTAAGGACCACACAGTTGCCGAGTTGGACGTTGTGCCTCGATTTTTTTCAATCTTAATTTAACGAAGTTTCATTACATATATTTTAAAATTTAAGCTTCTTCAAATTCCTGTTGAACAGTTTTGACATGATTGTTGCATGAGGCGTTTCTAAGTACTAGAATGAGATTTAATGTACAGAACAGTCTCACAGAAATCAATATGATGCTCAAAATAAACTATCAATAATGGAAATTTGTGTTGCATCAACTATTGACAGCACCGGTAGATTCACAAGCGTTACATTGCAATAATGACTGAAAATAATTATTATTTTAAAATTTAATTGATACTTGAACACATACAGGGCTTTTATTTGTCCTTATTGTGGGGTTGGGCTGTTATTCTGCCCCATTCTCAATAGCAAATTTATGATATATTTGTTTCCCAATCCAAAGTAACACATTTCCCAATTTCAAAATGCAAAGTAAATATTCAGGGAAAAATTTGAGGATTTTTTTTTATATTATGATTAAGGTAGTCTTTCACTACAGGGCCACATTTTTTATTCATTTAATATACATTACACATACTTATATGTTTTGTATAATGATGGACACTAGATCATGTTCAGTTCCCAATTCTGTTATAAGAAATAATGCTGGGTCACAGACAAATCCTGTAATTACTAAACTACGATTTCAAAATTTAATTAATTGTTACTTGAACATATATTGATCTAATGTATCTTCAGATATATATATATATAAACTTTAACACTGGTATAATACGCTGGATATTAATAATCCACCAGACATCCATGGTCTTTATCTTAGACACACACTTTACCCCCCGACATTTACCGCACATAAACTGAATGCATCCATAATTTGTGGAACATAAACCATATCTAGGCAGAAAAACAATCATCCGCAGAGATTTATATTAATATAATGGACATCATTCAAGAACAACCGGAGCTTGAATCAAATTCATTGATGACATAGCCGATACTATGACCTCATTGGACTACATCCACATTTATCAGTAAAACTCAATAACAATATTTACCAAAACCAGATCAAAGTGTACAATGACATGTATCCTGAGCCTTAGATACAATCAGCGAATATCAAGCAGTCGGCACCTGGGGAATACTGAATACCGAATCATTACGGAATAGTTTATACGAGAACAGCTAGACGACATCGCGGGTGCTGTATAATACACAGTGATGATAAAAAAAAGCATACATCTTCGCAGATCTTAACATTCAATGGTATCAATCATAAAGCTCTATCGCTTTAATTTATTTTAAACTAATTATTTTACATTGATTGTGAACAACATTACAACTACACAAATTTTAACCTTTTAATCAATATTTGTCTCCTATTTTTAAATGTCTACAAAAGTTCAGTGTGAAAAAAAAAACTTCAATGTCATTAAATAAATGAATACCGGTAACAAAAATCACAATGGAAAAATTCCTACAATGTCATTTAATACCAAATGTCATTAAATATGGAAAAATTCCTTCAATGTCATTAAATATATGAAAAAATTTCTTCAATGTCAATAAACAAATAGAGAAATTCCTTTAATGTCACTTAATATATAATAATAATCAAGCCACTGCCCCCATTAAGTTATGCCCATTTTTTTTCAAATGTTTCTGGTGTCTGACAAAAACAATTTTAATACTTGGACAACTGTTTTTGTGTAAAAAGTTAACTGCCCAACCCTGTATAGACAACATGAAACTTGTCATCTACAAGTGTAATTAAGTGGATGTCATGAAGTATGAAGTGTATTGATTTGTTTTATCATAAAATACCAATAACAACATGGCCATATTTCTACCTGGTGTCACAATTATAGATCAAGTGCAAATTTATAGAACTGTAATTAATGGTATTAGCATTGTAAGCATGGACAATTATGCCAATTTTCTCCCTGAATAAATGAAGGTCATTTATCAACCATATATCAGGCTAGAGTGGTTTCTCTCACTTATATTTAGAGAAGGGAGCAAGTCCTGAATAGTTTATCATTATCCGTATATTTATCACACTACGTAGTCATAGCTTTTTTTATTTTCTTACTTCAAAAATGTACACTCGATACCCGTTTTAATGCAGTTGCTAGGATCCACCTAATGAAACCGCCATATACACAGAACCACGTTATAAATATTCCAAGGTGCACTGCACTATATTATTTGGCAATACTATATCCAGTCTAAGTACCATAAACAAACACAGGACAAGATGTGATAACTATGACCATTGTTTGTCAGCGTAAATCAATTAAAAGCAATGTTGGACTTATGACAATAAAAAGTTGTTATCATGTCAGTCTGAACTATCAAGGTGTAAATGCTAGTGTTTCCCCTAAAGCGGCATGGCGGGGCGGGCCGCCCTGCCCTTTTCTTATACCGCCACGCTTAAATAATTACCGCCCCGCAGTGTCCTTGATAGACACTGCTGTGAAGAATATACGGTACCTCCCCGCTGTGTTCCTTTATCGGCTAATCAGACCGTAGACACTACAAGTGTCGTTATTTAATTTCCAATATGCGTATACACTCAATAAGCGCATGGTTCCGGCTTTTAGTGCATTATCATATTATTCTTTAATAGAGCGCGGAACCATTAGAATGGTTCTCATTTCAAGCTATCCAATTATAACAAACTAGGAAGCCAGCGGCACACACACACACACGCACCATGTGCGATTATTTTGATAAGCAACAGAAGGTGTTGACAATGTTTTTCACAAGATTTAAAAAGGTGTCGGCATAACCTTTCAATTGATTCATTAACCTCACAGTCATGTGAAGTTTATGTAGTATGTATGCAATCAATAGGAACCAAACACTCAATAAAGTGTGTCACGACCATTTCTAAGATCAAGACAACTAGAAATAGAATGTAGTGTATAGTAAGTGCTTTATGCAAGTAAGCAAAACAATGAAATAGTAAAGGGTTTTCTCAGCATCTTATTTCAACAAAGCTAGAATAAAATCCCCACTTAAAATGGTTTATTTTGTACATAAATTGAAGAAAAACACCCGGATTTGCCCATCGTATGTAAACAAATTTGAGAAACCCGATCCAAAAAATCGGTGCATCGGTTAAAGCGGTCCCGTTTATTATCGATGTTTAAGACTTAACTATTGATGTTCCCTTTTATAAAATTTATATTTATTTGGAAATACACATAATGAAAATTACAGAATCAAACATTAAAAATGCAAACTTCTCATTAACTTTTAAATATGACAAATTGTCCATTTATAAACACTCTTTTACTATATTTTTATGGCAATATTATTCTTATATAGGATAGAAACATATATTTGAATTGCACATTAATGGATAGTTGGATACTCCCAGTTTCTCAGCATCTTATTTCAACAAATAAAATCCCCACTTAAAACGGTTCAATTTTTTAACATAGATTAAAGCATTGTGTAAATATAATATTCATCTTATAAGGATACTTGAACTATCAAATATTATTGAATTAAATACTTTATAATAGTATCATGTATTATTAATAATGCTTCTACAATATCATCAAAGAACTATAGTATATCATTCTATAGTTCCTTGATATCATGTTTATTATTATTACATGATATTGTAGTAGCCTTATTTAAGATGATCCATACATTTACCAAAACATACATGTATCATACTTGTTATTTGTGCTGAAAATGGTGCTCAACACAACACGCAATAAAGTTTTTCTATTATTTTGTATGCGCCAAAAAATGCCCTTTTTCAATTGGTACCCTGCTCTGGGGTAAACACTAAATTACACACAAATACATGGTCACAGTTTTTAAAAACGTAACAAGCTCGCAAACACTTAGCAATTTAGTTGAGATTTTCGATCAATTACTATACCGCAAGTTATTCATAAATCTGGTTTAAAATATGAATTTTAAATTTGGTTGTCATAGAAAACCTGTATTATAATGAGTTTCGGGTTTTAGCAGACCCCAAATGTATTTATTTTAAAAGGATAAAAAATAATGTACACAGAAAATTTAACAGTTGACAAAGTATCCTCAAATCAGAACCTTCTCTGATTATAATCAAAGATAACATTCCAAATTGCAAAATAAATCAATTTCCAAAACACAGAGAGTATAATAAAAGCTTCTTGTGCCATTTGCAATCTTATTTTTTTCATTTTAAAATACAGGGCAAGTTTCATATTTGATAAAGTGAGTCAAACTTTATATAATTTATGGCCCTTTTTTACTTGTTTTCAGTATAAAATTGGTTTTCAATCAATAGTGGGTGCATTCGTGTTGAGACACATTTATAGTATAGAAATGTATATTTTCTTGGAAACTTTGTACATACGTGCAGATCCCACTGTGTCATTGTCGTATGCCGACAGGGCTGGTTCCAATGCCACAGTTGTCTCATCTTCCCGTATTGTTCCACGGAACAGAGGAACGTCTCGACTGTTTTTGTAACTGGAAACAATAACTGGAGCAAAAGCATTGGGTTCTGGAATAGAAAATGATAGAATTAAATATGATGAAAATGCCAAAATCATTTCATTTAAAAACTTAATATGCAAGTATAGTCTCTACATGTCATTTGTACACTGGGAACCAAGCAATACGTAGATGTTTGTGTACTTATATTCCAGGGCTTACATAAAGCTTTGAAGTAGGAGGGTGAAAGGAATAAGTAGTAGAGGGTTCTGGGGGTCCTCCACTGAAAACAGAAGAAACACAGCTGAAAATAGCCGGTGTTCAAGTAAAAATAGCCGGGTGGAAACCCCACCCCTGCTTCTTATGACAGTCCTGTATTCGCTAAGTATTAATATTTCGCACATTCACGTGAGTTCATTCATCGACCAATTCAAGGTTTCAGTTAATATAAGTTCAAAAAATTTGTTTATGTTCTGAAGATTATGTTTTGACATGATTTTTAGTTGAAATATATCAATGTAAAATGGGTTGATGTTTTGTTTTGCAGATATTTTTTAATTTTTGTTGTGCCTAAACACAGAGGAAATGAAGTTTTTCGGGGGGTTTTCTGTGTCAATGTCATCAGGCATTTTGCACTTTAAGACTTTGCAGTGGACGAGAAACACTCATTGCTCTACTGACTCATAGTGGCCATAGCACTTTTTGAAATTTCACAACATTTACCCTCTTTGGGTGTCGTCTTAACAACTTGTGGATAAATACCCCCAATAGACCCATACTGAACAAAAAGTTAATTGCTATGAAAGGAATTATTTTAAATTCCCATACCATTCATCTGTAAAAAAAAAAATATATATAGTACCCGTACAGGATCCTTATACAACCCAGCCCTTTGGTTTGTCACCCACTCTTAGGGATTTGTCAAGGTCCCAATATATCCTAACCCTTGATATGCAAAACTTCAATCCTTGCTGGTGTAAGGATAATTTATAGCAAATATGAACTAGTTTGACTGAAAATGTTATTGAGAGGAAGATTTATGAAAATTCCCAATTTCAACCATATTGCCCCTCACCCCTGGCCTGTTATGGAAATTCAATCCTCTTTATTAAACAAAATGAAATTGACTGTTACAAGACAATGTTTTAGATCTCAAATTGAACAACATATTTACACAAATGGACAGAAAAATGAGAATTTCCATTTTCCCATATAGTATTCCTATGTAAAACTTGAAGTCCCCTTACAGGGTCTCTTTACAGTCCAGTGTCCCTTGATTTGTACAAACTACCAACTCACAATAATAAGGATAATTTATATCAAATATGAACAAATCTGACTGACAAGTCAGGGTTTCCGCTGTCATTCGCCAAATTCGCAAATGGCGAAAAAATAAAAAAAAATGGCGAAAAAATGATTTGCCGTAAGAAGAATTTTTTATATACACGAAATTTCCCTTTCCAAAACACCTCGATCTGGCCTTAACATCAATATCACACAGCCGAAAACACAGTACACAGTACACAACCCACGTGTGACATGCCATATAGTAGCATGACTAGGGGAGGTAAAATGCGGCACCTTTTATCTTTATCACCTCCTCGTAAAACAATAAACATCGGTTGTACTTAGATCTTTAATGGTTGATTGAAACACCGACACGTGATGATGATTGTTTACAGTTTGTAACGAATAAATGAAATTGCGCCTTTGATTCTATTATTAATATGTCAATCAAAACTAATTATGCAGGTAAAAAAAACATTGAGGTAGCACTTTTTTAAGACGTAACTAATCAGTATAAACAATTGACCCCCGCAGTGTTTATCATACCACATGCCCGATTATGCGACTTTGGAAAACCTCTCATGCATATTCAGTTACAGTCAAACCTGTACTAACGGTCACCTGTTATAAGCAGCCACCTGCTTTAAGCGGCCAGTTTCAGACCCTCCCGTCGAAATTTACTATATAATTTAACTGCAATAGGCGGTCACCTGGTCAACGCGGCCAGCGGCCAACATTTTTGGTCCCAAATGCATTAAAAACCTCCTAAAACGGCCACCAAATTAACAAATTTAACCGTAAAATATCGATTTTGGCATATAAGTTTCATTACGGCCACAGAATTAATATTTAATTAAAGTACTAAAAACCAAATCAATCAAATAATTATAATAAATCTTTAATTTAAAATAAGTTTCTTTTAGTTCAAACTTTCTTAATTGGCCGTAAACAAACCAAACAAAGCTGTTATTGTGGTCTACATAATCGCCATTTTTCTGACTCCAACCAAACAAAGCTGTTATTGTGTTCTACATAATCGCAATTTTTCCGACTCAAACACGAGTGTAGTGCATGATAATTTTCACATCTCTATTTTTAGCTCGCGTCAGATCAAAGTGTTTTGTGTAAACACGTTAACTGTGAAAAAGTCGGCATATAAAAAGACTAAAGAAGCTAACGTTTTTGAGACGATAATTAGAATGGCAGTTTGTTCGTGCTTTTAACGAACGATAAGGAATTAACTCATTAAGTTCACACTTGTAAAAACCGCTAATTGTGGAAAATATAAAATTTGGAAATGATTTATTGTGACTTAAATCATAAACGTTTTGATTGTCAGCGTGTTAGCAATGCCACCAAAACGGAAGTGTTTGACTTTGGATGAACGTGTTGAGGTTGTGAAATTGTGCCAATATACAAAAATACTTCGCTAATCTGGGTGAAAATTGATGACCCTGTAGTAGGCAGCCACCTGTCTTAAGCGGCCAATTTGGCCCTTTCCCTTGGCTGGCTGCTTAAGACAGGTTTGACTGTATCTATTTTTATTCCTCTAATGTGATTGGCGGATAGCTTTGAATATAAATTAACCTATTTTTAATAACCGCTCTGATTGGTCGGATCTCTACGACCAAGGTACACGTTTCTTACCACCTACCCGAGCAAAGACAAAAAAATAGACGATGACGTAATTCGCGGGTGTCTCTCAAATTCTCCAGTATGAAGAGTATAAAATTATCTCCCTTTGCCAAAATGGTAACGATTTCTAAAATCTGATTAGGTTTTTGCAGATAATTTGCGATCGATCGCGTTATGTAAAATGTCAGCGTTAGGTCTTGGTAATTTTATAAATATTTCGTAGATTTACAATTATTGGAACTGTATGTATATAAAAAAAATTCTGTGCAAACGTGAAAGTTGATATTTAAATTGAGTTTACGGTAAAGACAAATGTGGGTGGGGTATTATAGTAATGAACTTATTGTTTTTTGGTTGTGTAGTTTAAGCGTATAATTTTCTTTGGCATGATTTAAATATAGTATTGAAAACAACAATTAAGATCAATTATGTGTTGTTTTTTTTAATATTTGAAATATAGTTGACTAGTTGCACTTTCTAGATATTTGAAGACTATCATAGACTGCATTTATTTATCATATTGCAAAGTTCTCTTGGATAGATTGAATAGCTTTGTAGGCTTGACATTGCCATTATTGTATGTTATGACAGCAATAATAAGAAAAGAAGAGAAAGATATTTAAAATAATGTTTTAAATATACTGAATCGACAGAACAGAAATGATAGTCAATAAAGAACAAAGATTAAATACAACATAATAAGTTGGGCATACTGATAGATACATAGTCAGTTCTCCTGCAATTCTCTCACTTCTCCCGGTCTTATTCAAACTCTAAAACTTGTGATTTAGACATGCATAATGTTAAGGGGAGCTAACCCTACATATAATTAACACATTTAAGTCTATGTTAACAAATTTCATATTATACCGCAAGGAGTTTTGGTAATAAATATCTGGGCATGTGAACCGCTGATCATTTTTGTATGTGAACAATGATGAAATAATAAGAATAAAAGAATGGAAAATGTTTTACGGTTTTTGTTTATTTATTTACAATTGTGTAATTCATCCATACTCTTTATAATAAGCTATAAAATCACAATATTCAGTCAAAGACATAACACACCATAAAAGTGCTAGATATGCTTAAAATAGTGTATATCAATACAGCTAAACAAAAAATGGCGGACGAGAGGGGGGAAATCCCCCTCCCGAACCCTCCCCCACGCACACTTTGTTTTTTTTCGTTTGATGGTGGCCAAAAAAAAAATGAAGCCAGTGGAAACCCTGCAAGTTGTTGAGAATAACTTAAGATTTATGACAATGTTCAATTTAAACCATTTTGTGACCCCACCTGGCCCTTTTTAGAAAGTCAATTCTCCTTATTGGACCAAATTGTATTTCCTATGACTAGATGATACTTCAGAACTCAAATTGAAGAATAATTTTGCCTAAATGGATGAAAAAATGAGAATTTTCTGTTTTCCCATAGTATCCATATGTAAAATTATAAGTCCCCTTACAGGGCCCCTATAAATATTAGCCCCTTAATTCTTATCTTCATTTAAACCCCTACATAGGGATAATTTATGCCAAATATGAACAAATCTGACTAACCGGTTCTTAAGAAAACAATGTTTTGTAATTCCCTATTTTTACCCTTTTGGAGCCCCTCCTGACCCATTAAGACATTGGAACCAAGACATAATCACAAATCTGAACCTCCTTGACCAAACAATGCTGCTGTGAAAATATAGGTAAAATCAGTTCCTTTTTTTTTTTAAAAAAAAAGAGTTAAATGTTTATTATAATGACATGTGTCCCCTAATTGAACCCTCTGGGCGATGTCAATTTTAACCCCATGGACATCATTTGAACAAATCAAACCAAACTATACAAAATCTGTTATGCGGTTCATGAAAAGATGATAGTTTAAGTTTTGGACTATTTTAAAGCGGCCATCTTGAATTTCAGATAAAAAAAAAACAACTTCTGTATAGTCTCCTATGCAACAGAAACATCCATGCGAAGTTTGAGTTTAATTGGCCCAGTGGTTTCAGAGAAAGTGCTGCTAACTGATCACAGACGACAGCCTTTGGCCAGCAGAGCTAAGAATTAAGGTTGACAAAATCATAACCTGTCTTAAACACAAAATCAAAGTAGACGAAACCACCAACATCCCCTTCAATACTACCGTTCAAACATGAACATCATTTTACTTCTGACTTACTTTAACAAGACACAAGCATGCTTAATGCAGACAGGATGAAACTGTCCAAATGGCTGGACTAGTGACTAGCTTGGGGCTCTACCAACTTCTGGGTTCAACATTTACTTGTGTTCCAGTATTCCGAAGAATCCCAATTTTCATGAGAAATCCTTTGGGAGCTTTGTTTTTTCAGTCAAGGTGTTAAAATACAAGATAAATAAAGAATATGTGCAAATGACCTTACAAAAAAAAAAAAAAGATTTTATTGTCGAAATTTTTTTTTGCATCAATAAACAATTATGAGGACTTTTATATATGAATTATAACGATCTTATAACTCAAAAAGAGTTGATTTGGGGAAATATAGTTAAAAATTCCGAGCAAATGCAAAATAAATGAATTTGAATTCTGGCAAAAAATAACAATTCGAAAAACTTCCCAAAAAATATGACAGATTCATATATACAATATTGTTACAGGATTTATCAATTATATCTTTGCATCATTTTGCATGTCCTAAATACCATTGGTAGTGCAAAAATATATACCAACTGTTTGAGACAATAAGCTGAGGTAACTTATACTGAAGTTATATTTATAAGTAACAATTTGTTGTTGTTGTTGTATGGTGTTTAGTGTCGCTTTCAACAATTTTTCAGTCATATCGCGACGGTGTCTACTTGAGACAGTATTCTGAGTGATTTCAAACTGGAGTATCATGCCGCAGACACATGGTATGACACCCCACCCAGTCACATTATACTGACACCGGGCTGACCAGACCTAGAACTTAATGCTGAGCGCCAAGCAAGGAAGCTTCTAGTACCAATTTTTAAAATCTTTGGTATGACCCGGCCGGGTATAAGTAACAAGCTATTTATCTTGGTTTTTGATAAAAGTATAATAAGTTTTAATGTTAAGGTCAGTAATCATTTTAAATTTTCATGTTATTTTTAGACACTGTACTTAACTTTTAAAACATATATATACAGTTTCTGACTTCATGTATGCCTACATCCTGTAGTAATGAGAGTACCTGATTGTTATGAAATGTTCAACGAACCAAGGTTACAACTATATCTTCTTGAATGTTAATATACCAATCATTTATTTGTATAGAAATGCTTATGAAGTCGTCAAGTCATACATTCAAGACCATCATTGAAAAGAAACAAGTAGAAAAATACTAAATTTTATCTATTAATTGTATAGTTTTTATCAAAACAATTTTATGAAAAACAACCATCATCATCAATATCATCATTAAATGATTATTCAAGAGATAATGGAGTGCCATCAGTTTCTGACACTTGTGTCCCTTGGGGATGTAGGCTGTGGCAAATCCGTAAAAACCCATAAATCCATATATGTATTCTGAAAAAGAAATGTTGATGAAACCACTTTGTGCCTGCTATATCGTAGAATGCCCTTAAATCGAGACAAACCTTGGTTCAAGGCCATTTTTATTTTCTCGCTATTCTCACGAGATTTTACAGTGCACGCGCCATAATTATGTCATGGTTTACTACAAAGTTACTCAACCATGCAAACCTGTCAAATTGTTTTAAATATATTCTAAGGAGGTAAGTTATCAAAATGTTTATGGATGGTTGAAAGTTTACCTTAAAACACTATTCCCAAATTATGGTCATTAAAACCCCTCATTTTCGTACCCAAAATTAAAATTTGAAATGTCTTCGTCTGCTTCTATCGCCATTTTATCAATGGCGATTACATGGCGGAAGCTGAAATATTTATTTAGGTCAAGTATAAAAATGCGTTTTTTGTACTGATAACCCTTCGCCCCAGTTTTCATTTTTTTTACTTTTTTTATTATTTTTAAAGTCTACTTGCAGACAGTCAGAAGCAAGTATTCACGTTCTAAATGGGATATTCTGGATAATTGGAACTCGTGTAAACATTAAGGCCCCATGTATTCGCAGCACTTTTGTATTTAGGTTAAAAAAAAGGTGAAATATTTTAAGTCATCTATTTAGCAAAACGGAAAACACATCAGACTAAACCCCCTACCTTGCTATGTGTTTAAAAAGACTTCATTGCTTTGAAATGTTGTTTTTAATCAATAAAATTAAAAAAGAAATCATAATTAATAGTATTGAATGTGTCCGACTTTTTAAATCACGTGATTAAAGTGGCCATCTGCTCTGACGTCATATCCGCGATTTGAGGTTGTGTATTTAGACTGCTATATTTATTTACAAGACTGTTCTTTTACTGGTTTTACATGGTCTCTTTAGTGAATATTATCAATTGAAACATTTTTTAGAGGGAGGTGGAATTATTCAAACAAGTAAGTAGACATTTTCTTGTGAAATAACTGAACTCATTTATTGTTTTGAATTTGTACGTTAGCATATCGAACCATGGTACTGCGAGGATATACAAAATAAGGTAGACGAACCGGTAGGTTGATGAAACCACTTTGTGCCTGCTATATACAAAATAAGGTAGACAAACTGGTAGGTTGATGAAACCACTTTGTGCCTGCTATATACAAAATAAGGTAGACGAACCGGTAGGTTGATGAAACCACTTTGTGCCTGCTATATACAAAATAAGGTAGACAAACCAGTAATTCATCGAAGGGCCTTGAGTAGTGTTAAATTATGTTAATCACAAATGGCCACCTCTAAAAAATGAAAACAAAACATATATTTATAACTACACTTTTTTCACAAGCAAAATGAAAACAAATACTAGTCTACAATTCTAATTAATGGAAATCTGTGTCACATGTCAACAGTGTTTACACAAAAAAAGAGCCAGTGATTTACTAAAGTGTATAAACGTACAGTACATGCTGTTACTAATGAACCAAATCAAATGGTTAATCTTAAACCAAAGTAACTGTCTTAAATTCCTCACCAACCCTTGATAAAGTGACTGTTATCGAATCATATTATTTGCCCAGACACCATTCGTCTCTGGGAGTCTGACCAGAATATGTCAACACTACAAACACACACCGTTATATTTGCTTACCTGATGTACTTATCACAAATCCAACACCGAATAACAATAAAACATTATAAAATAGTCCTTCCATCATGACAAAAGTCATGTAAATGCAATCTTTTCAATATTAGTAGTCTATTTTGTTCGTTGTAATTATCCACAAAAAATGTGAAACTAACCAAAATGGCCGTCAAGCAAATATATGTAAATGAGATATTGGTGACGTAATATTGACTTCCGGTTAGCCTACGCAGTAAAACCAATACAGAGGTGGTGGGGATTTTCTGAGGTATATTGTATATATATATATATATATATATATATACTGATATAAATAGACAGGGGAACTGTTTAAAGTTTCCTAAAGTTTCAATTCTGCTTTCACTTTTTAAAGCAGAAAATCCAGAATACAGAGAATTGGTTTTGTTTCTAGTCGTGAAAACCACAAATTACACGAGGACATGATTTAAAACTACAACTATTTGCAAATTCGTTTATTCCGTCATGCGTATCTAGGTGTAAACCCACCATTGGTTTTTGTTCTTTATTCTATAGCAAATAATAAAAGTTTGAAGGCGTGTCATTCATAGAGAATCCCAAATGAAAGAAGTGAAACCTACATTTAACTGTTTGTCAGCCTCTGCACTATCAAAATATGATGAGAAAAGTAGGGGTCATGTGTCTTATAAGAGATTGTTTTTCTGCTCAGTGCGTACACTGGTGACAAATTGAAAGTAGACTTCCGAAATCATGAATTCATAGCCCAATTTCCAAGCATCAATTTTTATTTCTAAATTCACAATTCAAACATGACAATGCTATCAAAATGTTCAAAATACATCAATAATGCCATTTAAATAAAAAAAATGAGGAAAATGCATTTTTAAAGAAGAAGCAATGAGGATTATTTATAACCGACATTATGCGAAGCACTTCCTTTTTGCAATGGTTGAATACACTTCCCGAGTACATTCGTAACTCAGAGACTTTATCAATTTTTAAAACTCATATAACAAACATGTATTTTAAAACGCAAATAGTACCATCGTAGTATCTAACTGGTAGTCGAATTGTATCGGTTTTCCACGCTCGTTTGAGAAACGGATGTAGTCATCTTAAGTTTGATACATTTTTAAATTCTTTAACACTTGATGCAAGATGTGACGGATGCGGTAATGAAAAAGAAGACGCCGAGCACTACTTTATGCAATGTTCTGTATATACTGATGAACGATTGTTAAAATTGCCATATTGATTCTAATGCTATTTGTATATTGAAAGGGGAGGGCCGTAACTAATGTTGCTAGAACTTGTGGTCCAACCAGTTTGCTATGTGAATTATGCAATAAAATATGTTTAAACCATTTAAAATGTGTGATTTCAAATTGTATGCATTTCAGGATAACAATGAATTTACAAAGAACAAAGGTACGGATGCTGTAATAAAACAGGTTAACATGTTTAACCCATAAAAAACGATATAAGGAGTTATTTTTTTATATATTTATTTAGGTGTTCAACACGTACATTTGTAACAATCCTGCATTTGCATACATATTTGTTCGTTTTATAATAATAAAAATTTATATAAAGGCATTATATATAGGATTGATAATAAATAAATAATAATAATAATAATAATCAAGACCTTTATTGACGAGAGAACACATTTGAATAAATTCAAACTTACATGAGCCCCTCAACATATTAACAAAGTACAACATTATTTTAACATATAAACACAAGAATAAACAAAAAATAATGTGTGTGTGTGTGTGTGTGTGTGTGTGTGTGTGTGTGTGTGTGTGTGTTTGCATTTTTATATAAGATATAGATCTAACAGAATTCCACAAACAAGAGTCTGAACAAACAAACGAATTTCGAAACATTTCAGAATTTTGCTTAGGAGAATACAATTGGATGACCGTATCGACATTTGCTGTTAGAGTAAATAGATATTTGAGATATTCAGAAGCCTGGTCATTAAATGATTTATACATGAGTACTGCCTTTTGAAATTTAACACTTTCAGGAAACGTCATCCATTTAAGCTATGTGAATAATTCTGTAGAAGGAGTATCGTAATTTTTATCAATAAGTCTAGCAGCTCTCTTATGAAATCTTATATTTATCTACAAGTGAAGCATTACAATTTCCCCAAGTAACATAACAGTAATCTAAATGGTGTGAAATGTAAGCATTATAAAACAACTTATGCATTGGTACAGAAAGAAAATGTTTGATCGTGCGAGATAGATTAATGAACCACATTTCTTTATAGCATTGTCGACTTGGGTATGTCAAGACAGCGTGTTATCAATCATAACTCCAAGTAATGTTTTATGTATACTTATGTTAATGGCTTCATCTTTGTAATGAATTATATATGCGGTTAACTTTGTTTTTGTAAGAAATATACATTACTTTAGATTTCGCTGAGTTGATAGACATACGATTTGCTAAACATCATGTGTCAACATTATTAAGATCCGATGTTAAGCAGTTAACAACATTTATAAGAGAAATATTTGAAACTGCGAGGGTAGTATCGTCTGCAAACATATCAACGATAGTACTTTTGCACAGATAATGGCAAGTCATCTATAAATATTAAAAATAATAAGGGGCCTAAAACGAAGCCCTAAGGTACACCTGCTTTTCCTAATCTGAACTCAGAAGTTATACCAGAAACTTGAGTATAATAAGTTCTGTTTTCTAAATATGAAGAAAAACATTTTATCGTATTTTTTGTACTTTTTCAATTTTTGCACAAGTACATCATTGTCAACTAAGAAGAAGGTCTTATTATGTACCAACGATTTCAGTTTTATCTATAGCTGTAAGCAAGTCATCCAGTAATTTTGTGAGAGCCGTTTGACAAGAATGGTTTGCTCCAAAACCAGATTGACAAAATAAAACAGTTTATTTTCTTCCATGTATTTTCTAAGATGTTTACTAACGTGACGTTCCAGAATTAATGATACAATGGGAAGTATTGATATAGGCCTATAACTTGATTTGTCATTTTACGGTCCCTTTTTTGGTTGGGACAGTTTTTGAATTTAGGAAATGTATTGGTGTCTAAACTATTATTAACTGTCTTTGTTAGTATTGAATCTATAATAGACGCTGATATTTTAAGAAACTACTTGGCATTTAGGCCGTCTAATCCTATAGATTTTGCTATGTCAAGAAGTTGTAGTTGATTTTCAACAAATGAGGGTGATTGATAAGTTCGGAATTTGGAATTGCTTAAAATGAATGAACTTCTCAGAGTTGATGTTTATCAGATAGGGATTGTCAAAAAATATGGTTGTTGGGTTATCTCGATGTAACGTTTCATGAACATTTGAAAAATAATTGTTAAAAACATTTGCTGTTTGAGTCGAACAGGTTATACGATTTCCACCATCATCATCCAAGTAGTGAGTTTGAATTGGTGATTTTAATCCAGATAAATCATTAAGGCTATTCCACAACTGTTTTGGGTCACGTTTGTTAGAATTAATAGTTTCATTGTAATAATTTTGTTTAGCTTGAAGTATAAGATGTTTAATCTTCTGTCGTCAATACGCGTAACTATCAGTACCTTATTTTTATGAGAACTATTTCGTTTTTTATGCCATCCAGAATGTCTATATTTATCCATTTCGGTTGATTAATTTTCTTTCTCGTTTCTTTCTTTTTGGGGCATGTCTGTCTAATACGGTTTGAAACAGTTCATTGAATAAGTCAAATGAACCATTTGGTTTGTCGTATATGTAAATTATTGACAATGGTTGTTCTGAGAGATCATAAATAAACTATGCTTCATTGAATGATTTCATAGACCTGTAATTTATTGTTTTATGCATTGAGCCTTTTACATAATTAACTACCTTACGTATAATGCAAAAAGGACAATGACCACTTATTGAGTATTTTGGGATATTAACATTAGCTATATTTTGTGGCATGCTTGAAAACGCTTGATCTGCCAATGTGGCGAAATTGCTTGTTACTCGGGTAGGTTTTGTTACCAACAGCATAAGACTTACATATTCGGTAAGTTCAAGCCAGGTTTTTGAATAGCAATCTGATCTTAATAAATATAAATTAAAATCACCAAATACAATGCATACTTTTTCTTCTGACAAGGTTTCTCCAAAGATATTGTGATATTATTAGCCATTCAACTTTTGATGAAGGTGATCTGTATGTATATCAGACAAGCATTTTCTTAGTGCTTGTTGTTTAATTTCAAGGCAAATGAATTCATTTGAATCTGTTTCAATGTCAGTTCTTTGAATACAAGGTAAATAATCTCGGACATAAATGTGAAGTCCGCCACCAATAGCTTTTCTATCCTTTCGAAATAGTTTAAAATGATATATTTTGAGGTCATTGTCAGAGAAATTATCATTCAAAAATGTTTCACATAAACAGAACATATCAATATTATTTTGCTGCGATAAAACAAGTTTAATTTCATCAAGTTTAGGGAAATGATAGTTAATATTTAAATGTACTATGTTCATAACTAAATGTTTGATTTACATCCAGTGATGCACTGGAGCATCTCACCGAGTTGGTACTGGCATATAAACCATGTTCCTATTATTGCTCATTGCCAAGGTGTTGTTGTTGTTGTTGTTGTTGTTGTTGTTGTTGTTGTTGTTGTTGTTGCGAAACATTCTACTCCCTTAAAACCTCCTCTTGTGAAAAATGTTTCACTGGTAAGTTCGCTGTCTTTAGAGGACACTATACCTAGTACCGTATTCAGTGTGCTTAGCACACTGGTCCCTACCCTAATATATTACTACCTTTTGTGTTCAAATATAAATTGTCACGGTAAAGAATGTCGTCCGGTAATCCATTCCTAACAAATTTAACGTTACTATTCAGGAAGGTGTGTCCATCTTTAATTGACAACTGTTCTAGAAATTTGTTTGTTTTGCATATATTGTCGTTCACAAGTTTATCCTTTCGCCTTGGTAAGATAGATGAAAAAATACTTTTTGATTCTTTATTGATTGTTTGAATGATATTTATAGTATCTCTAAATTCATCGGTAATGTCTTCAGTAAACTCGTCGTTGTCCCCACGTGAATGTATTACAGTATATGTTCCTTGTATGTCGCCAGTCTGTGTCTCCGCCATAGATATGAATGTACTTTCTATTGCGTGGACATTTTTGTACACTTACAATTCAGAGTCTGTCATTTTGCAAGTACTCAGTATCTTTGTGAAGGAATCACCAGTTATGAAGGCTGACTTTCTCCTTACCTCGCTTTAGCTGATTTCTGCATTCATGTAGATCGTGGGTGTTGTTTTATGACTGCTTATTTTGTTGCATGATTCGTTATTTCTTTGGTGAATTCTGTTAGGTTCAGTTGGTCTTCCATTTGGCATGAATGTTTTGTAGTTTCTTGGCAGTTGAGCTATTTGTTTGAGTCATAGATTTTATAATTTGACTTTTTATTTCATTAAGTTTACTGACTAGTACAGCCTTGTGATCAACGACTTCGTTTGCTATTTTTGTTTCTATACCTTCCATCGCATTGTCAATTTTTGAGTCAATATTATTATTATTGTTTTTGTTACTTCATAACTAAATTCGATTTATCTTGTGACATAATTCCAATTTGCATCTTCAATTTAGAGTTGTCTTCTTCATATATAAGACATTTAGCTGTTGCGTTTGAAAGTTGAAGACTTTGGTACGTACTGATGCATTTTCTATTTTTTTTTCTCATTTTGCTATTTTAATTCTGACTTTAAAGACTCATTTTCATTTTTCACAGTTTTCAACATGTTTAAAAGTTTATCGTTTGCACTTTTTAAAATTTTGCTTTGCGAAAGAAGATCTTTGAGTGAACACTATAGTTCATGATAGTCTTTTTTTCTGCCGATCTATTCGGTATGCTGTTACATTATCAGATTATCAAAAAACTGTTTCAGATATTGAGTTATAGTAAACAGTGTTGATGTTTGGTTCTGTGGCCTCAGATGGAGATACAGCCCAGTAATATCTTGCTCCAAGAAGGTATATTTTGGTAAAATGAAAAATGCACGCAACTCGTTTATGAATTAAATATGTCCACGAACTTTTGAGACCTATAGTTATTAATACATTAGCAAAACTATATACAGCTATGCTGTCGCAAAGTTACATTCCACCAAACATTAACAAAGGCGTCATTATAACATTATATAAATTAGGAGGTAAATGTAAGGATGCTCCCAATAATTATAGAGCAATCACATTAACTCCTACTGCTCTTAAACTATATGAAAATATACTTCTTTCACGTTCCAAACAAAAACTTCTTTCTAATTTAAGTAACCAACAGAAAGGACTCGGATGTTTGATGACTTCCTTCGCACTAAAAGAATGTATTTTATATGGCAGGGAGCACAAGAGCAAGGTTTTTGTTTGCTTTTTAGATGCTCGTCAAACTTTTGATAGAGTGTGGCATAATAGACTTATGCTCAAATTGTTTGATAGCGGTGTTACAAACTGTATATTTATGTCATTCTTTTATATGTATCGTATTATGCAAAGCTGCGTACGAAACCAAGGGTCGGTTTCTGGGTGGTTTAATGTTCTTCACGGAACAAGACAAGGGGGTAAAAACTCACCAATATTATATCTTCTTTTCATTGATGGTCTGCTAAAAGACATAAAAGGTAGCGTTGGGTTGTGTATTTTCAACTTGAAGGTTGGTACCCCTACCGTTGCAGATCGTATTCAAAGTCAGGTTTAGACAAAATGCTAGATACTTTCTACAAATATTCCACAAAATGGAGATATGATCATAATCCATTAAAATGTGCTATTGTTGTTTTTAATGAATCCAAACAAAACTCTGATAAAAACTGCAGGTCATGGAAAATAAGATCTAGTAACATTATTCATGAAACAGAAAATTATACACATCTAGAAGTATATGTGACAAATACATGTGTATTAGTGATCATGTTCGACAGTCAAATAATAAGTTACGTGGACTTTTTTTACGTGTTTTTAATAGTGGCTTACATTCGCATGGTCTTAATCCCTTGACATTATTAACAATATATAAGTCAATCGTTATACCAAAATCCCTATATGGTTGTGAATTATGGAATCCATTAACCAAATCAAATATTATACAACTAGAACGAGGACATATACTCTGTATAAAATTTATCCAAAATATTCCACAATATGTAAATACGGATTTTGTTTTAAGCTCTATTGGTGTAACTTCACTTAAAATGGAAATCGACTACAGGAAGCTACAATTCTTTGGTCAATTATGCAGACTTCCGAATAAGTATATTGCTAAGCAGTTATTTGTTAATCGTCTGTTTAGATATCTTAGTGATGATAAACAAACATTAGGTTTTATTCCTGATAGTTATAGAATATTACCGAAGTATGATCTATGTAATTATTTGGTTAGTTATTCTAAAACGGCAATATTTCCATCCAAGTATGCATGGAAATATATTCTAAGATAAAAAATGCTAATACATTACTCAAATATAATGTTAATGCAGTTAGGTGACAAGATGGGTCCATCATATGTCATGAATATGTTTAACATAAATAGACCTTGCTTCATATGGCAATTAAGTTGGACAAATCAATATGTAAAAGCACAATGTCTGCAGCTGTACAACTATGTAACAAATGTAACTTATTGTCCAGTTTTGTATTGCAAACACTGCCGAAAGAAATAAGCTTTGGGACGCAGTTATAGCGACTTGTGGTCTTCAGGCCTTTAATTCATTTATTAAAAAAAAAAACGCCTAAAGATCATATTTATGCACTGCTTTCCGGGCTTAATGAATATTTATCTGACATTGAACAGATTGAAGATATATTATCGTTCAATATTGGGATAATTCACAGTATGTTAAAGTCACTTTTATCGATACTCCTAATGTTTACTGTTTGTTACTCAGTGTATGATCAATTTCTTAAATTTCGTTTTGGTAAGATACAAAATGTTCATCGTTGTCATTAGTCTACCATTGGGTCTTTTATTTCGGTAAGATTCATTATAGATGGACAATACTATTATTTCACTTATATAAGTGTAAGGTATACTATATGACAGTTAAAAAGCTATACTGATTATTATAAAATCATAATTTATTAAGTTATTTTAACAAATCCATCATGTTATGAATACTCTTACAATATGACATCATATTAGGCGTATCGTATGTTCATTTTTCACTTGTAACTCACTGTATTTTGTTCATTCATATGTAATTATTTACTGCAATTTGTATATATGTTATTATATGCTCTCCAATTATGGAAGAAATAAAGATTCTATCTATTTATCTATCTATCCGTCCGTCCGTCCGTCCGTCCGTACGTACGTACGTACGTACGTACATACATACATACATACATACATACATACATACATACATACATACATACATATATATATATATATATATATATATATATATATATATATATATATATATATATTTGCTTAGGTTATTATGACAACTACTTGATAAAACACATAAAGTTGATAGTATGAAATCAATAGGAACATCGCTCGGTCATTTTCCGCTTACGTACGTACGAAGACGGAAATGGCCGAGCGATGTTCTGATTGAGTATGAATGTAATAACTTGGGGCATCAAACATGGGGCAGGTTTTAAAGCGTGTGCAATACTTACAATAGGGCATAAACGACACGTGACATTGACGCTTTATTGTTTCATGTATATACACCAATGTATCAAATACAATTTATTATTTTTTTATATGTGATCACAATTTAGAACCAATAATTCATATCCTATCCTTTGCTATTTTGGAATTCAAAATCATATTTCATGTCATGAAAATGTACACTTATTTGAATTTAATACCTAGCACACAACCAAAAGTAAGTCGGTAAACAATGCCATCTCGTATTTATTTGCTGTCATTTAGAAACACATGCGTCATCTTTTTATACAGATATTCATCTCCTGTACTATAACATTACCAAACAGAAATGAGCAAGAAAATATCACGGAATTCTAAGAGTTGCAAACTACAGGTCATGCTTTCTATGCAATACTGAATACTGAATACTATGCAATATTGAAACCGAAATGTATTTTCTACTGAACCACCGACGAAATAATTTCAGTTATTAATGCGATTATGTCACGAAAGATTTCCATTCCGCTTTTCTGCTGTTCTGCTGAAAGAATGCAACAAAACCATTTTCCTATTCTGCTGTTCTGCTATACTGCTAACTTGACCGAGTCAGTTTTGTCCATGTTACAATAGTGAGACTGACATATATGCAGGTAACTGTAACGTTCAATGGCCAAATAACCCACAACAGAAAAACGGTATTATGGGAAAGAACTTATACGTCAGTCTTAACAAAGGCAATACATAATAGAAGTGACATTGGCTGTTCCGATTATAATACACACGCCAATGTACAATTATAAGGGAACGAGGAATTTAATTGGTATGTATACGTCATACTGTGCTCATAAAACAGTACTGTGCTCATTAAAGAGACAGAAAAAATAACTGTTGGAAATGGACATCGTATAATAGCGTGGAATAAAAATGATACTAAAAGTAATGAATACGACCACACAGTTTAATCAAAGGGCTAAAAGCCGGACTTTAATGAATATTCATACGCCTGCATACTTTGATTGATATTATTGTAGCGTTTGGTTTCTCTTATGTACCAATTTTAAAAATGACACAATACTATGTCTAGAATATATTTTTATAATTTTTTTTGTTGCAAATATAGAATATATGAAAACATGAAATTTGACGAATAAAAAAAAAGTCCCTGTCGCGTATGATTATTTTGGCGGTGATCAAGACTGCAGAGACATAAGCAGGGCTATGCCTTTGGCATAAAGCCCGGCTAAAATGTAAATGTTACCAAGGATATATGATAATCGTAGATCTTTTGTTGAATGTCGAAGCAAAGTGATTTTAAAACGCAATTGACAGTCATGATTTCGCTTCTTTTTCTTGTTAGTAATAATGCTCATATTTCCATATTTCATATCACGACTTTCTAGTATTTGAATTACCAGCGCATCGTGTTCACTGTATACACGTATGTACACTTATGATATCCGACAAAGGTGTCTAATCCATGGCAGCACATCAAAGAAGGAAAACAGCAATTTCGCTTTTATCAGCACATCAAAGAAGGAAAACAGCAATTTCGCTTTTATTTAGTCGGTCCATGTGTGTTAATAAAAATATTAGAACCAGAGGTCGTATTCACCAAACATTCTTGAGGATATTCTTAGACTTAGGCCTGAACATCACAATTTCAACCTTCGATATCTAGTTCATCATGACATATAGAATAGTTGTGTGAATTATTTGACTATATATTAGTAAGCAAATTTCGGTTTCAAAATTCATTCTTCAGTTCAAGTCTAAGAATGGTTGGTGAGTATCACCCTAGTTCTGTGTCATACGTGTAATTTCCGGTTCAGAATTAGTGGAATGCAAAACCTACAAGAAATAAGGTGGTAAGAAACTACATGTGATATTTCTTTATCAAAATAGTTTTTTTAAAAATGTAAATCCATGGTTCGACGATGTCTAATAAACATCTGGAGTACGGATTCATTGAAAATTGTTTTCTTCTGATTAGATTTGAGGCGACTTTGCCTTCCATATCGGTCTCTACCATTGTTTAAATCCCGAATAGATTGATTGATTGATTGAATATTTAGCGTCATTTTATGCCATCGAGGGCTAACAGACAATCAGTTAACCTAACCACTGTTTCCTGGGATCCTGAAAGGTTAACCAGTATACCCCATCTCCGCAAGTAACTGATAACTTGCACACTTGAATCAGCAGTGAGAGACGACTAATAATGAGACGCAATGTCGTATATCAATCATCACGGAGACTGTTGCCGGGCTGGAATTTGAACTCACGAACCATGGATTGATAGTCAGACGCGTTACCGACTGAGCTAATCGTGCCCTGCTAAATCCCGAATTGATCCATTTTAATTATTGATCAAAATAAGTCTTCTAATATAATCAAAAAAGGACGTTTTGTCTTTATTTTCAAAACTAGCGTGACCTTATTTGTTTATTATGTAAATATTTTCTAAAATAAATCTACATAGTTTCAGATAATGACACTTGGATATTGTTATGTATTCATAACAGCAACGACTGATTCGATGCTTGAACATAAAACTCGAACTCATGTGCAAACATATCCATATCCCGAATAATAATAATAATAATAATTATAATAATAATAAAATCTTTATTTTCTGAGGATAACATATTTGACTATAAACATATGGTCCTCTTAAACATACATATAATTTATAGCACATTTAAACATAAAATTAACATATCAAATATATCAAAGTTCTTTGGTCTAGAATCTTATTAATTGCTCATGTAATTAAAATTAATTGTATAAATGTATTTTTATGAATATCTAAGCAAATGTTACAATGTATTAAAGCTCACTTATATATCACAAATTTAAAATTATGTTTATAAATTAAAATAAAATGATTAAAAGAAAGATAGTTCAGTTATTAGAAAATTGTATATAAATTGATAGTTCAAACTTATTTAAAATATGTTTTATTGCACGATTAATTATATGCGCTCATGATGTACCAGACATAAGGTGCGACTTTAATGAATTGAGCCATTATGCTTACTTGTCTGTTCACAGATAACATGTAAACCTTATTAAGACTATTCTCCAACGAATGTACGCATGGTGT
This sequence comes from Panopea generosa, assembly GCA_029582155.1. Taxonomy (NCBI): domain Eukaryota; kingdom Metazoa; phylum Mollusca; class Bivalvia; order Adapedonta; family Hiatellidae; genus Panopea; species Panopea generosa. The sequence continues at coordinate 18,426,276 of CM055910.1, forward strand.
AACGAAATACGGCAAAATGTGATAGGTACAGAGATCGGGGAAATGGTACAGAGATCGGGGAAGTGGTACAGAGATCGGGGAAATGGTACAGAGATCGGGGAAGTGGTACAGAGTACGGGGAAATGGTAAAGATAACGAGGAAATGGTACAGATATCGGGGAAGTGGTACAGAGATCGAGGAAATGACACAGAACTCGTTTTATGAAAATAAGGACGAAATAATGATGTCAATTTGTGTACCACAAAAATGTCGACACGACTTGCTTTGGTATTGTGTTTTGTTTCCATATTGTATACATTCAGTTTAAACATATTTATTGCTTATTATCACACAGTTACATTACAAGAGTAGTATAGCTATAAATATTTACAACATATATAAGCAAGAGGGTTGGGTCACAAGTTCTGCGTATTCATTCCTGTGACAATAACTGAGATAACTGACAGTGTGTTATAAAACTTGACATTTGACAAAGGTGGAAGAAGTTAATTAATAAATCATGTAGAATAGATAAGTTTAGATAAAGAAATATGAATGTTTTCACAGCAAACCGAACTATTTTTATTATGATAACCATCAACACGTGTTATTCAATTGATATCATGTTCACGCAAAATTTAAACACGCTGTTTGGATTTCATTTACATTTACTTTTGCAGTTGAATTACAAAGGTTTTTAATATAACGTATATGTGATCAAATGGAGACCAAAATGCTTTAACTAAAAAGAACAAAGTTAAAAAAAAAAGCAAGATTTTTTTGGTGACATTTATGTTAATATTTAAATGCAACTTAAATCATTCGAACATTTGAGTTATTAGTAATTTGACAAGACGGCTAAATACTTTTGATATTCTTTCGTCAATGATGTTTGTTGTTTCCTTCCCATTTATCTTTTTTGTTATATATGTTTCCTTTTGTTTTCTTAAAGTCTAATTAAATTGAAATTGCGATCGTTTGAATAATAAAAAAAACTTACGGCAAGTTATTTTTGCAATTCTTCTGACATATCCAATTACTTTCCTTACGATGAGCACCTTCCATCACCCAGGAACAAAGGGCCTTGTATGCCTATGTGCACGTTACCATGAATCATATGTAACCTGGTGGTCAGAAGTGCGTTGGGTTTATAACTACAATATTTTTGCCAGTTGGGAACATGCATTGTAGTTTCCATGGGAACACATACTTGGAATTAGGGGCGGATCGAGGATTTCAGTTTAGAGGGGTGTAACTTAGAGGGCGCAACACACACTCTGAACGGGCACATATGTTTTTTAGTAGAAATATAGTGGAGTTTAATGCAATATAGGAGTTGAGGGGGGGGGGGGGGGGGGGGGGTGCGTACGCTGTTTTTTTTTCAAAGAGTAGATCCGCTATTGGGAATCACTAAATTAAATTATCTATATTATAACATATTAAATTAGTATATAATCCTATGATGGCAACAATGAACATGTTTTGTAATGAAATTTCGGTGTCGCTCTCACTGACGAATGATCATCAAGTATCTGTTTGAGGCAGGATTCCAACGCTGCCGCACTGCGATACCAGTCTCATTATACTGACAACGGGCCGTTCCGCTCCAGAACTTTGTTCTAGTGCACTATTTATGTTTTCCACTACTATATATTTGTATACAAATAATGTAATACTTGTTGTTCATTTAGACATATAAATAATTTAAATATTGTAGTGAGAAGGTGCTAATCAGTTCATTCTAGATCTGATCGAAAATGATATGCTATTTTTTTTAAAAAAAGGTTTTGGGGCTTTAAATAACAACTGCGTAGCATTTCTGTTTCTCCTAACATCGAATTTTATGAACTTTTAATAACATTTTAGACAATATGTCAAGATAAGCACCGGCCTCTCACTTTTTACGGTGTATAAATGTTAGATGTTAAAACGTGTTTTGTTATATGTGCTATTCTGCAAGTATGTTTACTATTCCCTAAGGTTATCAGTAAACATGCAAATATATAAACAGCAATGTGATAAAAATGTGTGATTACTAGGTTTAAAATAAGTATTGATATTTTTTAAATATAGTCTCTTATAATTCTTAATAGAATGACATGGTTATTTGTTAAATATAATATTTGATATAATGTATATACTGTGTATTGACCATGATACTTAAATAAAAAAAATATCTATCCATTACCGTCGTTAGTTTTTGTGTAAGGGGAAGTGGGCATTGACTATAGACACACAAAGGGACTGATTTTGAAGTATACGAACGGAAGTCATCACCCTGACAATATTTGATATTTGAAGAATTAGACTTTAATTTGAATATTTGGGAAGGGATGGGGTTGGGTCAAATGTATGTGTGTATTATTGCGAATATCAAGTTACGGGGATATAAGTACTTTTAAGAGTATTTTGTAAGAACTGACCGGGGATCGAACCCGCCTGCAAACACTGTACTGCTGGACCATTACTGCGGTATCGTAGAAATAATATTTTGTGAACGATTGTACACCGACCATAAACAAGTTTCTTACATGTTACGTACGATGATTGAAACGTACCTTGCTTTATTTGATACTTAATCTTTGTTGACACTTCTTAAATATACCGGTGGAGGAAAAGTTATTGCCAACAATGGTTTAACATAGTTTTATAAGATTTTTTGTAACAAATCAAACCATACTCGTACGACAGTAATGTTATTACACTTCATATTATGACCAAAAAAATGAAATTGTTAAGATTTATTTGTTAAACGTATCTTTTTGCAGTTGATTGTCAGGACGTTTTTATGGTATACAGGTGCAAAAAGACTATTTTTCAAAGATATGCACTGGGTGAAATGAATTAAATATCGTTCTTACTTTATTTCAATTTTAGAAATGAATTTCTGCACACAAATAAATAAATAAATAAATGTTTATTCTTATTGTTTAATTATTTTGTCTTCGGTAATTTTATATATTCGTTTTTTCTTTATAAATTTATGTTCTTATATATTTATGTTCTTATATATTTATGTTCTTCGTTCTTACTCTGATATTCATATTATTCATTTTACATTCTTATTGTTAAATAAGAATGTAAACTTTATAATATGAATAATTAAGTACAATTTATCACCACATATGTACAATCAAACACCACTTATGTACAATTCAACACCACATATGTACAATTTAACACCACATTTGTACAATTCAAGACCACACCACATATGTACAATTCAACACCACATATGTACAATTTAACACCACATATGTAGAATTTAACAACACAATTGTTAATAAGAAAAAGAGATATACAATATTGCAACGTTTTGCCTACCATATAAAATATTTTCATCGGAGCGATGATATTGAAACAAAACTCCCTATTCTAGAAATCAAATTATTACAAATACTCATAGACCGTTCGAGTTTAATAAATATTTGTACCCTTTCCTAATCTAATTGACATTATGTTAGTGTTTATTTCATTTAAACAAATTGTTTAATGTCATAAAGCTGGGTTATCCTTTTGTCATAAATATTACAAAAGACATTACACTACCAATATGGAATAGTCCTGTTAACAAAGAATTTTTCTTTATCTTTTATATCTTTGAATTATGAAATAACTAATTTAAAACAATTTCTAACAGCCACACGTCCTTCTTTTCACGTCGCGTGTATGTTTTTGTAAGATATGGTAGGTGTATGTTATTTACGATTTCGAATTACTTCTGAATCATCAGTGTTTATTATATGCAAATGTTGTAAAGTGCATTGGAGGGATGGCCCATCCAGACCCTTTTTTAGTTTATCCCAGTTCCTGACATCTCCCGAATCTGCTTTATTCACCCACACTGAAAAAGTAGAGAATTGTATGCCTGTCCTACATTCCATAGCTTTTGAACACTTACTGTAACGTCATTTAAACTTTCCTTGAAGCAACTGACCAAATGAACGTGTTCAACTGTGCTCGGATTTCATTGCTATGTATGTATTGCCATGTATTAATAATTTCAGACCCATTAAATAGAGCTGGATTTGTTCTACAGACTACTTTTATACACCAATTACGGGGAGAATAAATGAACCACCAGCTTGTACTTCAGGTGTGACTATACTTTTCAGTGAGCTGCTTGCATCTATGTCTTAATCTTGTGAGACGGCGCTCATTTGGATTAAAACATGGTGATAAATGGCGGTATAGGTAGATGGCGGTATAGGTGCGACGTTTGATGTCGAAATATCAAGGTCCTATAATGAATGTAATAATTTGTAGTATTTACCTTTGTGATATAAGCATTGTGATATTATTGTACTATTTGTGATAATAGTCTCTTGTTATTCAAATATTTGAATGACCATGTACATTTGTGTATGTGTATATTTTATTGTTTTTTATGTGTATGTATATGGAAGAGACTATAATAAAACAAAAAATCTGTAAATCCAGATGAAGGTTGAAATTAAAACAAATTTGGCTCCTTAGCACATCAAGATAGAGTTTCGCACGTTTACGACGTGTCTCAAATAACAATATATTTTTGCACTACTTTGTTTTGTCTGCTCATATGTTTTCCGGAATCTAGAGTTAACAAAGCCCCACCTCATGAAATGATGAATAGTCAACGGACACCGAGTATCATGAAAATTAAAGTTCACACTACAAAACAGGCATTTTCGAACATCTTTTTGACCTCGGTGCTAATTAAATGATACTATTTCAACTATTCATTTTACTATTTTTACTGTAATATTAGATTGACAGCTTTGACACCTGAATGAAGAGATACTTTTAGAATTGAATATTATATTAATATTATGGTCTTTCTGCCTACGCCTGAATACTTCCAGTAGGCAACATGCCAAACCAAAATAACTATTAGTTGTAGCATCACGTGTTTTTATCATTTCTTTCTCATTGCTATATTTGTGGAGTCTCTCTGTCAAGTATGTAAATATTTCTAAAGCATTTTGTAAATCAGGTCGATTTAGACCTGACCTGGGTCTCCAGCCCTGCCCCAGTCAACATTTTGAATCATCTCCAAATGACCCGTTATTCTCCTCTCATGTTAAAGACACATGGACGCTGAATGGCCTCGCTTCTGTTTGACCAACAATTTATTTAAATACTTTAAACTTAAATTAAAAGTTTGACTGGTTGTTTATATCGATTTTATATTCAATATCAATGTAAATAAAACAAAAACCTTTTCAATACAAAGCTCATTATACATTTAGTGTTGGCATGGGTAATAAAACACAAGGCACTGAGAGAGATCCAGTGGCTCAGCATCGAACCCACGATCGGGGTTCGTGATTTACGATTCAGCCATGAAGTTCACATCAACGAGTGAACAAATTAGACATTCTTTAACTTCTTTTGACAATTACTGTTTAATTTGTCAACATAAATATGTAAAAAATACATAAAGCCAATAAATCAACTTACTGAAAAATGTATCTCTCTCTAGAATAAATTAAAACGAGAGATAACCAAATGTTCATAACTTGCGGTTCTCGATACAGAGGACTAAGGTCGATTTTAGGTTTATTTTTGGTTTTAAATTAAAACAACGGTAACGTGTATATCTATAGGTGAATTATATATTGGATCACAAGGGTTGATTAATCAAAAAAGGCTGGATAAACAATTAATGAATTGATCAATTAGTGTTGTGTACGAATCTGGAGAAAAATGTCGTTAAATGCTGTTGTTGTACTGTGTCTCATCTTCACCATGTTGGTGTTGGATGTCACTCGTGGTCACAGAGGAAATAAAGGGGTTGGTTATGGAAATGGTCACGGCAATGGCAATGGCGATGGGAGTGGAACTGGGAACGGACACGGTGAACGTGAAGAATATGAAAATGAATATGAAAACGGCGAAGGTAAATATCAATGCATTCTGTTTTGTTTTAAATTTATTTTGGTTTTACATCGATTGTGAAACACGTTCTTACAACTTGGGCAAATCATGCTCGAAGTCTTACTAGGAATAACTTGTACTAAGTACGTTTGGATAAAGTGTCATACTTAATGACACTACACATAACCGTGATGGAGAATTGAAACCACGACCCTCCGATCACAGGTTCGATGCTTTACCACTGGACCGCTATGCATTGTGTTTTATCATCTATATATATATTTCGATGGTTTAATGCAACACTGCTCTATTTACTTATTTGTTTATATGCAGATAGACCAATGATGCGCTGAACCCTCGATATAGGCTTTGTATTGTTTCACGGCGGAGGACACTGTTCACATTATCTCGCCACTTAATTTATTTCTTCGCACTCGATTCTGGTGGGAAACTGTTGTCAAATGATTTAGGATGTTCTTGATTTCACTTAAAAGACTGTGAGGAACCCGGAATATTGGGTATGCGTAAGTCATACATGACCCATAATCCATGAAGCTTTTGTTGTTGTTGTTGTTGTTGTTGTTGTTGTTGTTGTAAAGTGAGGTAGCTTCTAGTACTCGGCTGGGGATCGAACCCGAGGCGGACGCTCTATCCCTTGATCACAGTTGAGATTTTGGATATTTTGTAATTAGGATATCTTTTCCAAACATTATTTCTAAAATTTGCATTATTATGTTTACTGTCATGATTTTTCTTGCTGATACAAAATTTATGATATCCATAAAATGTTATGATAACATTTTATTATTTCAGAGATTCAATTTATTGTAAAGCATATGCTATTTTATTGTTTTATATATATATATATATATGTATGATGGCGAGAAACTGTATAGTGTTTAAGTCAATTAAATGTGTTATGTCTTGTGCCTGATGTCATGATTCGACCGTTCATAACGAGACGAAAAGCTGTACACGACCGGTGGTGCAATTTACGATACATACTTTTTATTTGTAGTGTAATTTTTATTTGTATCGAACTTTACCACAATTTATTGTTGTTGTTGTTGTTGTTGTTGTTGTTGTTGTTGTTGTTGTTGTTGTTGTTGTTGTTGTTGTTGTCATTAAAACGAGAAAGAACATTTTATCGAACTTTATCAATATTGGTTGTTGTTGTTGCTGTATGGTGTTAAGCGTCGCTTTTAAAAAGATAGTCAACCATATCACGACGGTGTCTACTTGAGACAGTATTCACAGAGCTGTCGCACTGGTGTATCATGCCACTGGCATCTGGTATGATACCTCACCAAGTCACATTAAACTGACACTTTAAAAAAAGCCAGTCATATCGCGACGGTGTCTTCCCGAGATAGTAATCTGAGGGCTGCAACATTGGAGTATCATGCCACAGGCACATGGTGTGATACCCAACAAGTCATATTATACTGGCACCTGTCCGACCAGACCCAGACACTGAGCGCCAAGCAAGGAAGCTTTTAGTACCACTTTTCAAGTGTTTAATATAAGCAGTTACATTTTAGTGTACGGTGTATTTAATTTGTGATAAAAGCATCAACTTTTATTGACTACCACACACAATGCATGTCGTATGCAATATTTTAGAAATCAAAGAAACAGTTCTACGATTTCTTGTGTGCTTAAACTTTGATTGTTGATATTTATAATCTGCTTGTTATTGAATTTCAAACTATATATCAGCCAGCATAGTAGAGCGCGTGGTTAAGTGGTAGAGCATTGGTCACATGATCGAAGGGACGTGGGTTCGAACCTCCATCACGGCTATATGTGGTGTTCTTGAACAAGACACTGTTCCCGCATATGCTTAGTACTGGTTCTACCCAGGAATATTTCGAGCGTGATTTGTGTCCGAAGTAAAATAAATAACTTTAAATTAATCGATGACCGGTGCTTTTGTCTCGTCCTAGTAATAAAACAAAATAATAAAAACAACAACAGAAACGTTTAATAAGTAAACATATCTTTAGTTGTTTATGGATAACAATGAAAGTATGTTATAATACTTATCTGTTTTCTAAAATATTATGATATATTTTACATATTTTCCACAGAAGAGGTAAACTGTCGATGTAAATGGCAATGTTCGAGTAATGAATACAACCTCGGTAGATGTCAACGACAACCTTGGAAGAGTTTATGTTGTAAATACCCTGGCTCTGGCTGTGGACGTTGTAGATGCTCCTTGACAAACCAGTGTTACCATTACGAAATAGAGATGGGTCACTGTGGCCATTGGGTGAAACGCTGTTGCATGCGATGTAGGGAATAAAATTGGACAAATGCGAGTAATGGATTATGAATGGACATACTATGTATACTGACACGAAGCAGTGATTCGACAATATTCATGATGATTATAATAATAATAATAATAATAATAATAATAATAATAATAATAATAATAATAATAATACATTGAAGTAATATACGTATACAACACTTAATAGATATTAAAGGACTACATTTATTAGTCACAAACAATAGTTTTAATAAACTGATGTTATACATGTCTTATAAGATTTTAAGCTACCAAACATTCCGATAAAAAGATCAGACCCTCTTTTGCAACAATCGTCTTGTTTTGTTCGATGATTTGACTTACAACTCTGCAGAATATTCACCGTTTGCGTTACTTAGCAGTATGTCTGCGTTGACCGCCAATTAAATCCTTCCCCGCGTTCTGTTTTGATTGTTATATTAACAATGCATGCATAATCTGGATATTATTGGGAATACTTCTGATTCATGGAATATTTCAAGTAAATGCTGAATCATGTACTTTGCATTTCTGCAACATTTGCAGGTATGTCATTATGATTCTGTAATAGTTTAGAGGTGAATGCCAACAGTTATACTTACAAATAAAATTCATCACATAACATAATATTATAGTGTTACCACCATAACATGAAACTTTGTACTTGGCAGACACCAACAATAAATGAGATACATTGCATGTCATTGATTCATATGCCAGACTGCCTACATAGTAAATTTCACAGTCTGGTCTCTCAAAAATAAGCAGCACGATGAATCAACTACTGAAGCCGTGTAGACACATTTTACTATTACAGTCACCTAGATGGGAACGGTATTTGCCAGATAATGTTATGAACAAGAGCTATGCGGAATCACACATCAATAAGTATGTATTCACGCTATTTTCAACATGTGACAGGCATGATTTATATGTACAGTTTAATTAGTGGTGGAAGACCTAAGAATGAATCTGATTAGAATCACCGTCCTTCCGCAAATAAATTGAAAAGTTTATCATATACAGTTTTGGCACTGAGCTGTGTCCACGACTTAAGCAGTGACAGGAAAGTTACAAACTATATTCATTCTAAGGTCTTTCACCACCAACAAAACTGGATATGCAATAAATATTTTACTGGCCATACCTAATACCGCGAGTCTAAATTTTTTTTCAAGCATGTAAAGAAGGACGTCAATAATAAACAGTTATAAGGTCACTTAAGTGAGCTGAATAAAAAATAGTTGCCGATACGAAATGCAAACAAATGCTAACGGAAGTTGGAGCTTTGCGCATGTCTTCCCAGATTGTTATTATACGGGCATTCGCGGTAATAGGTATATCGCGGTTTTAGGTATACAAGGAATAAATATATAACCCGAAATTCATTGAAAATGGCGTTAATTTTTTTTTTTGGGACTCAGTCAGTGCCTAAAAATATAGTAAATACACATTGTAACAGTTCTAATTTAAACTAAAGCATAATTATTTGGAATATTAACACTTGGTAAATCTAAGTTTCTTAAATCATCTTCAGAATTGATTTTAACGTATCCTAAAGCTGTATAAACGTCAGAACACACTCTGTCTATTTCTTGAATAAGGCTCCATTTTAACGTTTTTCTCCACCAAAATGCTGTGTTTTTCTCTCTTTCAGTTTTTGTTCCAGTACTTTTGAAAACTGGCAAGTTTTTAACAAGTTTAAATTTTTGTTCATCCAAGGACATTCCAAGAAATTTGTACAACAATTTAACTTTTTCAAAAGGTTCGTCATTTAGATCTTCGTAATACATAAACATGAATCTGTCCGGGTACAACTGCAGCAGCCGCTTTCCCGCCTGAAAGTCAAGCAGCATTTTAGAACAAAGCGTTTTCGCATTTTTTAAAATGTTGTCGCTAGGATACCAGCTCGTCTGGATCCTGGAGTTGATGATCGCCCGTGGATCTCGGAATAAATGCACAATTTTCAAGTTTGGTCGATTTACAAGAAAACTTTCTAGGTTGTCGACAGTCAGTCGGAGTACCTTGGTTACTTTATGGAACGATGCTTTGCACTGGTTGGCAACAAATTTATTGATACACACAGCATGAGCATTCATCTTGTTGATGCAACCTTTCACTTTGTACCAGCTTGGACCTATAACAATAAAAAACAAAGAATAATTAAGAAGGAAGGTGAAATAAGCAAGAACTTAAAAGGTAAATATTTGAGGAGAAAAAAACAACAAATCCAAATACAACAGCAGCATATGATATATTATTTGTCATGTCTCATTTGTTTTGCAAAAAAGTGTCTTGTGCATTCTTATTTCTTAAACACCTCACATCTGTTTTCATATCACGGCTGTAGTTGACAAAAACATATTTCACCGAGTAAAATGCAATACATATAAAACATATCAGCTTGATAGACCCTGTCGCAAAACACGAAGTAACGTCTGCTTCTGACTGCAGGTTACTTACGTAATTGTAGTATTTCACGAGAGATCATAAATAAGCAATATCTCCAGCATGGAGAAGATATTGAGCAATACAGCAATAACATTTGTTGTTGTGGTTGCTGTATGGTGATTTAGCGTCCTTTTCAACCATTTTTCAGTCATATCGCGACGGTGTTTGCTGGAGACAGTATTTTAAGATCTGCCACACTGTGTTATCATACGCAGACACATGGTATGATGTCCCGCCCATACATCGGGTCGACCAGTCTGAAAGTGCTAAGCGAGGAAGCTTCTAGTACCCGTTTTAAGTCTTTGGTATGACCAGCCCGGGGATTGAACCCGCGACATTCCGCATGCGAGGCTGACGCTCTTCCCTAAGCCAGTGAATGTTCATGAAAGTCAACTTAAAGATAAAGCAGAGTTTTATTGCTAGGTAAAACACTGCTAGTAGAAATGTGGCACTAAACATATGTACATATTAAAACATCATAATCATCTATACGCGCATATAATAGCCCTATAAAAAGCAATGCAGATATGAGCACATATACATATAACATAATCTTACATATTTAATTTAAATATAACCAAATAAAGTTATTGAAATCCAGAAAACAATCATACCATTAGAGTATATGCAATTAAAACACACAAGCAAACACTACGCACAATGTCAATCATGCACATGGTAACGCATTAAAAAAACCCCGCCAATGTCGGCTGCTAAAAAGCTTAACAATATTTATCTTGGTGGCGAACCCACGTGACCTTATGCTTTAATGTGGTGTAAAAATCGGAAGAAAAAGTGCTGATTTTAATGAGATTGTTACCTCCTAAGTCCACTGTGTTCCTCTTATTGAACACCGATGTCTCAAAATTGTTAAACAGGCAATCGTAAGTTTTCGCAAGAATCTTCTTGGCCATAGCTAATGAGCCCCCTGGTCTATAGGGAATAAAAAGGTGAAATAAACAAGATTACTAATACGAAATATAATGTCAGCATTTGTTGTATGGTTTTAAAGAAAGTAGATCTATATGAGGATTTTTCAAAAATTTAAAATTCGCTAAATACATTTTTTCTCCAATATAGCATGCCTTATATATACTCACTGATCCCGTATTGTCAATTTGAGCATGCTATAATATTGAAAAGGGACGCGCCCAGGTCAGACTGAAATAGATTCTCCACTTGAAATTACAACCTATATTGTGACGTATCAAATGAGTCACGCTCTTTTGTTTTACTTTTAACTTTTAGTTCAATTTAGTTTAACAAAATCAAATATGTCACGTGATTTCATTTCGATTTCAATTTGATTTACATATTGTAAAATATGTTAAATCATAGAAAAAGTTTAAAAAGAATCCAAAGATCAACAGCCTAATGCTATTAACACAAGTTTGGGTAGATTTATTGACATAATCGATCGAGTACATACATTTAATGACTCTCCTCCAAAGAAATAGTAGCAAAATGTGCATAACTACAGGCTGATATCAAAGTACGAAACTCAAACACGTCAAAATCCGTATAAAAAAGTTCATTCGTCCTATCAAGATTCTTGCGTCCGAGAAATTAATTTTAGAGTTGTATTTATTGGTTGTGCACTCCTCTTGTTGACGCTGCTTATATTGGTCATGTTTCTTTGTACAGATAGGAACTTGGTATATTTTCATGAGTTCTGCCAGGGTTGGAGTTGAGATAACTTTGGGTGCTGTATGATAAAGATATTAGTCGGAATGTGTGTACAACACATGGGCCGAACTTCCAGAAATGAAGAGGTGTCATTGAACTATTTGAAATTACAAAAAGACAATCTTCTTTCCGCTGCATATTCCGACCAACAGAGGACTATCTAACAAACCAAGACACTTTTAGAAACAAAACATGCTCAGTGCATTTCTTTATATGTGGGAGAGTGTAAAATAAGTTGTGAGAGACGTTATCCCTATATAGAAAGGTCACAAGTTAAGGAATTTTCACCAACGATTTTAAAAAAGGACTGCAACACTAGTTATACCAGCAGCTGAAAGTTAGAAAAGTCTGCAGAAAGGACTCTGCACTGCTGACTGGTTCCGTTAAATAACAATGTTGGGAAAGCCATATTAGAGCACATTGATTTGTCAGTTGTTTCAACTGAAAATTTGAATGACGTCACAGTTTAGCTCTGAATTGTGGAACATGTGGATGAGCAACCATTGACACCCCCTTCACCCTCCCCCCCCCCCCCCCCCCCCAAACACACACACACACTCATACACACGCTTCCGATTCTGACACCTATTATAATTTAAAAAAAATACAAATTTGTGTTTGTGCTGTCATGTTGTTTGAATCTAAATTAAGTTTACTGACTAAATAGTCAGATATAAATAGATATTTATGGCACTGTTTGCTTAACACTCCTCAGTCCATGATTCTATCCCAAATATCTATATAGCTTAATGCACAGTGTAATAAAAATACAATAATTACTTACGAGCCATCTTTATTTTGAACAAAACTTGCAGGGATGGTTTGGTCGACAGCGGAGGGCCTAAAATAGAGAGAGAAAACAGTATAGACGACGTGTGTATGATAAAGGTTAGTTTAACCTGTTGTATTGTCATAAAAATACATTATAAACTATACATATAAGTCCAATACACTTATAGGCAAGAGGGCCTGGACACAAGTTCTGTCAACATTTCAGATACATATAAGCTATTATAGCTTTTTTCGAAATCCTTTTCACCTGTAAATTAATGTGTATATAGAATGCACTATTATGTATATTGTGAATAAAATAGTGTTTAAACTAACATTGGACACGACCATTCCCTTAAACGGCAAAGTATATGAGATGCATGACAATAACCTAAATGTACTTAACTTATTTACAACATGAATAAACAGATAAAATAGACAGGTGGATAGATACATAGATATTATATAAGGTGTAGAAGATAAAAATAGACAGGTGGGTAGATACATAGATATTATTTAAGGAGTGGAAGATAAAAATAGACAGGTGGATATATACATAGATATTATATAAGGAGTGGTAGATAAAATAGACAGGTGGATAGATACATAGATATTATATAAGGAAAAGAAGATAAAAATAGACAGGTGGATAGATACATAGATATTATATAAGGAGTGGAAGATAAAAATAGACAGGTGGATAGATACATAGATATTATATAAGGAGTGGAAGATGAAATAGACAGGTGGACAGATACATAGATATTATATAAAGAGTGAAAGAGTTCATAAACAGAGAAAAAATCAGTTAATATAAAAATGATACGTTAATTAATGAGAGGAAAGAGAAGAAATATCTCATTTCAAACATTATTATTATAATTATATATGTTACCTGACCGCTGTTTCTTCACGGTCTTTTAAAAATATAAGTCATTCACGACAAAAGTAATATCACAGCTAATAATGTATTTTATGTATTGTAATAATCATTGCTGTTGGTGATTTCATGACGTGAACGACCTAATCTTTTTTTATTTTCGAAATGCAGTACACTTTAAGAAAACAAAGACAGTAACAGTAACAGAAGCGGAACGGAACGGAACGGAACGGAACAGAAGTTGATTATTGAATCCTTGCACACAACGCCGATATGATCATGATCTGCTGGGTGCAGCTGCACTGTTTCTAGTAAATCTCCGTCCACAACGCCGAAATCGTGATCTGCTGGATGCAGCTGCACTGTTTCTAGTAAATCTCCGTACACAACGCCGAAATCGTGATCTGCTGGTTGCAGCTGTACTGTTTCTAGTAAATCTCTGTACACAACGCCGAAATCATGATCTGCTGGGTGCAGCTGCACTGTTTCTAGTAAATATCCGTACACAACGCCGATATCGTGATCTGCTGGGTGCAGCTGCACCGTTTCTAGTAATCTCCGTACACAACGCCGATATCGTGATCTGCTGGATGCAGCTGCACTGTTTCTAGTATATCTCCGTGCACAACAATGATATCGTGATCTGCTGGGTGCAGCTGCACTGTTTCTAGCAAATCTACATACACAACGCCGAAATCGTGATCTGCCGGGTGCAGCTGCACTGTTTCTAGCAAACATCCGTACACAACGCCGATATCGTGATCTGCTGGGTGCAGCTGCACTGTTTCTAGCAAATTTCCGTTTACAACGCCGATATCGTGATGTGTTGGGTGCAGCTACACTATTTCTATCAAATCTCCGTACACAACGCCGATATCGTGATCTGCTGGGTGCAGCTGCACTGTTTTTAGCAAACATCCGTACACAACGCCGATATCGTGGTGTGCTTGGTGAAGCTGCGCTGTTTCTAGCAAATCTCCATACACAACGCCGAAGTCGTGATCTGCTGGATGCAGCTGCACTGTTTCTAGCAAACATCCGTACACAACGCCGATATCGTGATCTACTGGGTGCAGCTGCACTGTTTCTAGCAAACATCCGTTCACAACGCGGATATCGTGATGTGTTGGGTGCAGCTACACTGTTTCTAGCAAATCTCCGTACACAACGCCGATATCGTGATCTGCTGGGTGCAGCTGCATTGTTTCTAGCAACTATCCATACACAACGCCGATATCGTGATGTGCGTGGTGAAGCTACACTATTTCTAGCAAATCTCCGTACACAACGCCGATATCGTGATGTGTTGGGTGCAGCTGCACTGTTTCTTGCAAATCTCCGTTCACAACGCCGATATCGTGATGTGTTGGGTGCAGCTACACTGTTTCTAGCAAACATCCGTACACAACGCCGATATCGTGATCTGCTGGGTGCAGCTGCACTGTTTCTAGCAAATCTCCGTTTACAACGCCGATATCGTGATGTGTTGGGTGCAGCTACACTATTTCTAGCAAATTTCCGCACACAACGCTGAAATCGTGATGTGCTTGGTGCTGCTACACTGTTTCTAGTATATCTCCGTGCACAACAATGATATCGTGATCTGCTGGGTGCAGCTGCACTGTTTCTAGCAATTCTACATACACAACGCCGAAATCGTGATCTGCTGGGTGCAGCTGCACTGTTTCTAGCAAACATCCGTACACAACGCCGATATCGTGATCTGCTGGGTGCAGCTGCACTGTTTCTAGCAAATCTCCGTTCACAACGCCGATATCGTGATGTGTTGGGTGCAGCTACACTATTTCTAGCAAATCTCCGTACACAACGCCGATATCGTGATCTGCTGGGTGCAGCTGCACTGTTTCTAGCAAACATCCGTACACAACGCCGATATCGTGATCTACTGGGTGCAGCTGCACTGTTTCTAGCAAACATCCGTTCACAACGCGGATATCGTGATGTGTTGGGTGCAGCTACACTATTTCTAGCAAATCTCCGTACACAACGCCGATATCGTGATCTGCTGGGTGCAGCTGCACTGTTTCTAGCAACTATCCGTACACAACGCCGATATCGTGATGTGCGTGGTGAAGCTACACTATTTCTAGCAAATCTCCGCACACAACGCCGATATCGTGATGTGTTGGGTGCAGCTGCACTGTTTCTTGCAAATCTCCGTACACAACGCCGATATCGTGATGTGTTGGGTGCAGCTACACTATTTCTAGCAAATCGCGTACACAACGCCGATATCGTGATCTGCTGGGTGCAGCTGCACTGTTTCTAGCAAACATCCGTACACAACGCCGATATCGTGATCTGCTGGGTGCAGCTGCACTGTTTCTAGCAAACATCCGTACACAACGCCGATATCGTGATCTGCTGGGTGCAGCTGCACTGTTTCTAGCAAATCTCCGTTCACAACGCGGATATCGTGATGTGTTGGGTGCAGCTACACTATTTCTAGCAAATTTCCGCACACAACGCTGAAATCGTGATGTGCTTGGTGCTGCTACACTGTTTCTAGCAAATCTCAGTACACAACGCCGATATCATGATGTGCGTGGTACAGCTGCACTGTTTCTAGTAAATCTGCTTAACATACCAGTAAACGACTTTGAGAAAAATCAAACTAACTACACTGTATCAACCAGCACTATGTTATCAATATAATTAAATTAGTAAAATAAAAAAAGTTATTATATGTAACACACCTGCACTCGTCTCTGTCCGACCTACAAACTGATTTTGTGCCGTTCCAGTAAGTCCAGCGGGCAATCTTCCACAGAGGTTCATACACGTAGAACGTGTCCTGCCGGAATCCCAGAACAATACCGGCCAGTGTGCTACCACTGCGCATGTAACTGCTCAATATCACGTCATAATGTGATGGTTTTGTTGACACTGTATAGTTCAAAGAGCCAATTATAATCAATTAAAGGTACTAGACAAGTATTTATTTAACATCGATTGTTAAATTTAAACAAACCACGGTCGAAATCTCCCTGGTTAGAAAAAGTACTAAACATTTTAGAATAAAGTGTCTCACACAAGGTTCGGATATATAAAATCGGTAAATATAAAATTGCTGAAAGAAAAGTAAGATCGGCCAAACTTGAATAATGATAATAAAGACTTTTATTAACGAGATGACACATTTTGACAAATTCAATCTTCAATTAGGCCCTCAACGCATTTACAAAGTACAACAGTGATTTAACATATAAACACGAGAATAAAAACACAAGAATATAAATGTGTGTGCATGTCTATCATTACTGATGCGAGCTAACCGAATTATTAGAGTAGCTAAGAAATTTTACTGCATTGTAAATATAAAACTTTAAACTGAATAATAGAATTAGCATTATCTTATAAGATGGAATATAGTTCCACAATTAACAATAGCCTGAATAAGCAAACGAATTTCGGAATATGGTTTAGGAGCCTACAACTGTGGTTTAGAGGATGACCGTATTGTGCGTATATTGTATTGTTGAAATGGAAATTCGTTCTGCTTAAACAACTAAAACCAATGACTATTATAGAGAAGGACACGCAGCCGACTGAGATGTTATGAACGATCGTGTATTCACGCAAAATCTCGTTTTCAAAGATCTTAACTTTCATCCTTTTCAGAAATCAAAATTATTTCTTTGCACAATTGAATTACATGTACATGCATCTACAAAATGAGACCATTCCCAGCATTTTGTGTTTTACAATAGTTGAAATACTTTGATTACAAAATGTGTATACTGCAACTGTCCAATCAAGGAATTTTTACTCAAGTTCAAACTGCGATATTTTAAATTCATTATCATATTGCGTGTTTAAAACATAATACAACCTGTAAGGTTACATACACCTTATATTCTATGTAAAAGAAATCGGTTGTCTGAAATTTTAATGATTAATTTACCAAATTGTTTATTCTTTGCATTCTGTTTTATCAACATTTAGTAGAGAGATGCTAGTTTCCTATTCTTTAAAATTAAGTACTGTTAAAACTAAGCACAAACTGAAGCTGAAAGGACATACCATTTCTTGTTTGTAGCATTCTTAAATAACCGACACCCACATCTTTCTCTACAATAGAATACGAACTATATACATCTTTGAATGCATATTTTTATTCACATTTTGGCTATAAACAACTATAGTTTACCAATAAAATAACAAAAACGAAATATGAATAAAGACACGTAACTCTATGTAATGAGACATTACAGAATATACCACATACTAGCATATTATTTTAATACAAAATGCGGTTGATTGTGAACATTTTAATATGTAACTGCTATACAGAGATTAGCTGAACGCATAAACAAGAACAGATTGAGTCGGGTCTATGCAAAATAAACCATATATTTTTTTGGAAATGGTGTTTAACGCCATTATCAGTAGATGACATGCTATATATGGCATATCGAGTTTTTTTGGTGAAAGAAGACCTATCTGTATAACCATTTCCCTTCCGGAAGTTACTGGTAAACTTTCTCATTTTTAGATTTTAAACCGAGCTGGGTTCGAACCCAGGACCTTGGCAAATGCGAAGTCAATAGACGATAGCGCCCTAGATCATTCAGCCGCGGAGGAACCCCGGCATCTTAGATACACACAGCATGTCACTGTATCACACATTGAGAGCGGATTAGAAGTCTGAACCCAGGGGTCACAGGTTCGATCCCCCGCTCCTTTAACTAAAAGTACGTTTCAGTCTTTCGGATGAGACTTTAACAAAATCGATGTTCCCAAGTATCGGTGATTTACACCAGGCACGTAAAAGAATCAGGGACACTACGAAAGGTATTCTGTATCTCTATTCTATCATCCAAAAATCTGAAATTACTAATACTCTTCTGGAAGCGTGGCCCATATGGGAAACCAGTGGATCATCACAACTGTGTCACACGAACAACATTAACAGAAATGTCACATTATTTCATCGTCTATAACAAATATATGTAATTTGTGATTAGAGTAATTTTCTTTAGTGCTAACTGATACAACTGTTTACTTTTGGAAACCTGTCAAGTTCAATAAATTTAGTTGCCAAAAGTGATTTAAATTGGGGGAAACCAATGCAAAACAGCCAACATTTAGATATTTTTGCAATAACTTCTAAAATAAGCGTAAAATAGTGTGATAAAGTTTTCTCCAGTATTTAATATTGACATTTGATATATTGAATCATGTTAACATTAAATTTCTTTTAAAAATGGGATATTTCAACCGAATTTGAATAATAAAATGTTTCTATTTACTAGTAATAAAACTGTTCAACTGATATACACCCCCCCCCCCCCCCCCCCATAAAATATAAATATGTTCACATAATACAAAATCTTTTGACTTGAATCAGTCGCCCCCTAAAATAATTTTAAGTTGCATGCATATATGCGATATATGGTCAAACCTGTCTAAAGCAGCCGGTCAATGGAAAGAAGCAAAAGTGGCCTTTTAAGACAGGTTGTTGTTTAATACAGGTTAATTTGTTCTGAACGCATATACACTGGAAATAGAACATATGGCTGTTTAAGACAAGTGACTGTTTACTATTGGTGACCGCTTACACCGGTTTGACTGTTTTACTAGTATATACGTACGGGTTTCATGTTGTTGCTCTAGATAAATGATGCCTGAAAAGAAACAGAAATCATTTATTAAACTGTTTTTATTTTATATGAAACAATTAATATATTAGTTTATGTTGAGTATGTAATTAGACATTAAAAAACAGCCTTGTTTTCCGCAAATCAGAACTAAAATATGACGTCATATACGTATAATACATGGTCCAGGGGAGATCACCGTTAGCACCATATAAACCAACCGGGTAATCCTACCACCATTAACCGAAATGACTCACACTGTCGCTGGTACCTAATTTATATAAAATATAAACGAACGGACGAACGAACGAACGAACACGCCACATTCATTTGATATCGGTAAGAAAGTAAGGTAATGCTCTCCACAATTTATAGGCTACACAGTTATCTTAATCTACAAAAGCACATTTCATGCCAACCTGATACTCGAGCATATGTTACCATAGCAACACAATGAACCAATCAGAAGCAATATCAATGTTACAACTCCGCCAATATGAGACATATTTGCACACATGATCAAGATACCAGCGATATGAGGAGAAGAAAAACACACATCAGAGTGGTTTTCTTTTCGTTTCAATCCATGCATGTGATATATATATTGTGAAACATTGTGTTCATAATCTATGAAATAAGTGTTTGAACCTAACAATATGGCCACTGAGTGCAACACATCAACCCAGTGTGAAACGAGTAGACCGTGACAAATTGTGTAAATATTACATATCAGCCAATTTGAGACTTAGGTTTGGTTTAAGAAATACTGCCTATATATTTTCAGGTCATACATCTAAAATCACTATGGCATCCTACTACTGCTACTGCTACTTTTGCTACTGCTACTGCTACTGCTACTGCTACTGCTACTGCTACTTTACTATTACTACTGCTACTGCTACTGCTACTGCTACTGCTACTGCTACTGCTACTGCTACTGCTACTACTACATGTATACTTAAAAATGTTTATTATAAGAGACATTTGCACATTTAAAACTTTCATATTCAGTTGCCGATTAGCTCAGTCGGTAACGTTTCTGACTATCAATCCAGAGGTCGTGAGGTCGAATTTCCACCCGTTCGCAGTCTCCGTGGCGATTGATATACGACAGTGCATCTCATTGTCGCCTTCACCGCAGATCAAGTGACAAAGGGCTAGGTTCACGAGTAGCCAAAATCGGCCCAATACATTTACAAAATATAAAATAAACGGAACCTATAATATACCACTTGTTTGTTGTTGTGTGACACCTCAATGATCCAACCATATATAATATATTGTGTTGATTGTATGTTGTTGTATTTTATTGAACCCCAAATATACCCAATACTTAAGGAAATTGGCTATTTTCATGGATATTCAACCATTATTTATTGTTTTTTTACATAGAGCGCATTCTTCGCCATTCTTGAAATTTTCCCAAACATTTACTGGTATTAAAACAAAACATGTACATAAATATCTAGTATGGCGACACTTGCGCTCATATTAAAATAATTAAAAAATCGTTCCCGAACCTGGTTGTTTCTTGCCTGTTTCCCGTTACAACACACGTGATAGGAACACATAAATGCCAGTAATCCATTAGGAAAATGGAATCATACTATAAAAATGTTTGATCATTAAAAGTATTAATTATTAAGTGATTTGTTTTGCGTGGTAGAAAAAAGACCTTTTAATTTTGGGTGTTTTGCGTTGTTTTCCGCTCAATGGTCGATGTCGTCAATGCTTGGCGTCTGTAGCAACATGCGTTCATTCGGATATCACATATATCGGATATGGTTCGTTTTATTTCCAGGACATTTTATTTTCTTATTTAAAAAACTCCAAATTTATTATACGGCAGTGTTGATAAATGCTTACATGCATCACAACGTTAAACTTTCAAAGTGACCATTTTTTCATATAAAGATGTAATGTTCTGTTCGTCGTCAACGGAGTTTTGCGTTGAAACCTGGATGCTGTTTCGCCACATACATTTCAAGAAGGTATTTTTTTTTATTTTATGTGTGTAATACTATTAATTATTCAAAATGGTGTGAATACAGACTTATTTTGTTATTTTTATATTTTATTTAAATCGTACAAAAGGCAACATTTGCAACCATATATAGATTTATACAACGGTGTAAAAGTACGAATAGGGTCGGGAGCGAATCTGAATGCTCGATGTATAATTCCGTCGATTTGAACAAGCAATTGCATTGTTTTCTATATTATTATTTTTTTTAATGGAAAGAACGATCCCAACCTAAAAAAAAAACAACAAAACAATCTGCAGAGCACAAGTTTAGTTTTTCGTTACTTGCTATTTTCATAAATAATAACTTGATTTTTTGCCTATTGTTCTAAAGCGGCAGTAGCGTAGTGGTACCGCGTTTAATTATAGATTGAAAGGTCTCAAGATCGAATCCCGTCACCGACAATTTTTTTTTCTTTCAGGATGCCCGAGGGGAACAAAAAAGCATACAACTGCATTTTGTGCAGCAAAAGAACAAACCCCAAAAACAGACAACCAATGAATGGGTCGTTCAAATCTTTCCTAGCCAAGAAGTTTTTAATAACTGCATCAGATAGGGACGTATTGTGTAATACCTGCAGACACAAATACTACATTGCAGAAACGAATTTCGTTAAACTAAATTCCAATTTGCAGCACGGCAATGACCTTACTGAACAAACGGATCCAGACTATGTACCGGAACAAACAGTTCGACAGCAGCAAAGGTCAGCTCAAATGGCCAGCCCACCGTCGATAGCAATGAATATTCCATCAACGCCAAAATCCCACTCTATGTGTTTCATTTGTAAGCGACCTGGCCCAAAACTAGTTGTCATAGCATCAGATGCAAGATTTGCTGCGTTTTTGGAAAGTAATGTGATAATTGCTGCTGGATCTAGATGCTGTCCGGTGCACATCCAAGACCAGAAGTTGTTGCCTGCAGCTCTAAAAGATATGCCGACGCTTGCTACAACGTATCTCAACAGAAGTATGATATTGGATCTTTTATCCAGCATGAGGAACACGTGCCTACGGACAAATAATAGATTCAATTTTGATTCTCTCAATGATACAGAATATAACGAAACGACAGGTTTGAAAAGAGAGGATTTTGATGATCTTTGTACATTGGTAGATGGACACATACGTAACACGCCTTCCAGAAGTATTCGTACTACAGTTGGTATATTCCTTTTAAAACTGAAGTCAGGGATGTCAAACAAATTAATAGGGACACTTTTTGGTATATCAAAGTCTAGTATAAGGAGGGCCATCACATCTGTCCGACAGATCCTTATGAAAACATTCGTACCCAAACACTTAGGACTTCATCACATTGCAAGGGAAGTCTTAATAAATACCCACACACGCCCACTAGCACAGTCATTGTTTGGGACCGATGAATCCGGTGAAGCTGCAAAATTAATTCTTGTGTTAGACGGTACTTATATATATATACAGAAAAGCAACAATTTCCTTTTCCAGCGAAGGTCATACAGTATGCATAAGGGCAGTCCACTTGTAAAGCCAATGGTAGTGGTGTCGACTACAGAATATTTTGTAACAATTGTAGGTCCATATCTATCGGACTCAAAAAACAACGATGCTAGAATACTAAACCACATGCTCATGACAAATATTGAAGATATTAAATCATACATACAGCCCGAAGATGTATTTATAGTTGACAGGGGATTTCGAGATGCTGTAGAATTGTTGGCGAACCTTGGAATAAAAGCCGAAATGCCATCGTTTATGACCAAGGGACAGAAGCAGATGCCAACTGAAGACGCAAACTCCAGCAGATTAGTTACAAAGGTAAGATTGACAGGCTACATATTTGTATTCAAATGTATACACATAGACGTAGGAGTCGGGGGCCGGGGGTGGGGGTTTGTTTAGGTTGTAGGGGCCAGCATATACTTTGCCTCTATCTCAATATTTTACTATCTCCTCAGGCTGCCCCCACTTCCCCCAACCCCCAATAATTGAAACACTCTTACGCCCATGATGCATGGTGTTGAGCAACAATTCATCCTGTTCGGTATATTATTAATAAGGATAATGTAACTTTATATATGTATTTATTCGTATTATAATTCGTATCAATGGGATGCACGGCAATTGTCATGTTATTTCAATGTCCCCACTGGAAATTATTTACATGTATCTATATAATATAATGTCGATTTTAACATTGTCGCGAAACCCTTTAATTGAAAATATATATATATTTGTACTTAAATGACTTGTACAACGATTGGTGTTGTTTTCGGTTTATTTTCAATAGATACGCTGGGTTGTCGAGTCTGCAAACGCCAGAATAAAACGTTGGAAATACCTAGACAGGGTTCTACCAACGAATCAAGTTCCT
Organism: Panopea generosa; assembly: GCA_029582155.1. NCBI lineage: Eukaryota > Metazoa > Mollusca > Bivalvia > Adapedonta > Hiatellidae > Panopea > Panopea generosa. Next base: position 18,450,196 of record CM055910.1, read on the forward strand.
TACATTGGTGATTATGTTAAAATAGTGTGTGCCATCTCAAACAAATACTTATCATCTCTGTGTTGTCCAGATAATGCGGATGGAGACAAACAGATAGCAGCACATATGTTAAAAATGTCAAAGCAAGTAAATGTCTTGAAATCCGAAATCGAAGACCGAAATCTTGAAAGACGGTCGACAATATGGAAAGCAGTAAGTGAAGTAGACCTTGATCACTTCCCGAGATTAAGCGAGGATCAATTACGTTCTCTCACCTGTGGCGTGTATCAGCTTAAGTTAAGTTCAAGTTATGTGCAGGAACATTTAGATGGGAACTGCAATATTCAAATACACACAGAAGAGAGTGATCTGATACGTGTTCGACTTCAGAGTCGTCATGTTTCGGCTAAACAGTACGTTTTGTGGTTAAGGTTCGACCCAACTGAAGTGACAGCGTGGTATTGTAAATGCAGGGGTGGTAGTCGCGTAGTGGGAGTATGTTCACATATTGCGTCAATTATATGGTATCTCGGATACGCCAGATACCGGTATGTTGATACGAGAGGATTTGGTGTTCGCAATTGGGGCGAGAACTTGCTTGATGCAAGCAATATACCGGAATCGATTGATGCTTCGGATTCCGGCAGCGAAGCTTGTGACTCAGACTAACTGACAGTGTTGTTAGGATCTCTAAATAAGTATGACTCTGGAATCGAAGTTGTTTGTAACAAACGTATATAACGTGCTATTTATCTGAAATAAAATCACTCAATTACCACCCTTTTGATCTGTAAATATTTGTTGTCGGCTTTTGGACAAATACAGCAAAACCTGTATAAGCGGTCATCTCTATTAAGCAACCACTTGTGTTAAACAGCCATAATTGCTGTTTTTCATTCATATGCTTTCAGAGTAACTATATTTACCTATATTAAGCAACAACCTGTCTTTAAATGCCACTTTTGCTGCTTCCCTTGATTGGTTTCTTAAGAAAGGTTTGACTGTTCGCATTCCATAAATATGTATGAATATGCATTTACTTAATTATTTTGCTACATTGGTGCTGTGTAAAGCGAGCAAGAGAAAGAGTGCAATATTAGACATCGTTTTTGTAAATGGGTGTGTAAAAACGGTATAGTTTTAATAAGTTGATACCATGCGGCCGTTACAATTGTATTACTAAAATGACAGTGAAGTTATGGGACTTGCCGTCACTCGTCACCACGGCAGTATAATTTTATAATGGATATATTTTAAACAGGAAATGCTAGTTTTATTGTGTGTGGAAGAACTCCGTTAAATATACATGGATTATACGGAATACCTAAATGGCTTCCCATCAATGCATTTCTTTTCATCTACAATTTCGTTTCACTATTTTGTGATAACTGCATAACATATTGTTTGTTTATTGCGTTGAAGTGTTGTTATAGCGTGTTGTTTTCGAATATTTAAAACTAGTATATATATGCAATATCAGATACATTCAGAGTGATTCATGCTATAATATAAACGTCTGAGCAAAGTCAAATGACATTTGTGTTGTTTCTTAATATCCGTCAGTTAGCCTTTTCATTTAATGGAATGCGTATTGTCAGAGACATAAAAACATGTAATTAAGTCACTGGTATTTTCCTTGTCACTCGTCAATCTTCACAAATGTGTTGGGCGATTAAAATGGCTTCTCCGTACAAAATTCGCGAATGCGATATGATGCCGTATTAATAACGTATTGGTATAGGTTTGTCAACAGTAATATCACGTTTAGCGTTCGGACACCGGACATAATTTACGAATATACTCTGATTATACATGAGTGTCAGGTGATTACTAAAGGACAATCACAATGTGTGTATATAATTCGTACAGTATTAAATTATATAATTTAGTAAAACGTACTAGAAAATCAGCTGTCTCTGTTTAATGCGTGTCAATGTCAGAGGTCATGTATTATCTTGTATACATTTTTCGTCACTGTGTAAGTTGCTAAAAATAGACTGTTCCTTAGATGAACATGCCAAATTCAATAAGTGAACAGGCGGTACATTCAACCTCAGAAAAACATATTTCCTTTCAAGCGATCTTTTATCAAGCATGAGGAAACTTTTATCCAACGAGTGAATTTGCGGTTACGACTTTATTACACGTCCTCACCAAAAGGTGCACACTAATACAAACCTTGATTACCCCGTGTTGCGAGGTAGAGGTTAATAATTAGAACACGCTATGTAACATAAATACGCGATTTTAATGGGCCGAAATATTGATTTTTCACTAAAATTGGTTATGAAACACGAATATGTCATCGAAATCAAAACAACGAAATAAAAAACATCCCAACGAAAATTAACTGAACGCCAATATCACGGCCGTTCACGACGTCATTTTGCGTACGTCGCCAAAAATAACGTGTTTTCTCCTTCGACACCATGTATTAAAATGAACAGTGTTTACATAATATTATGTTATATAAAAAAACAGTACCAAATACAAAAAATAAATTGTTTCAAGATTCCATACATATAATCTTATCAATTTTTGAGATTGGGCCGATTTTGGCTACTCGTGAACCTAGCCCTTATCTCTTACTTGCGGAGATGTGTGTGCTCAAGTTCTGGTTAAAATTCCAGGATCCCAGGCAAGTATAGTTAGGTTAGGTCCTCCATTACACCAAAGAAATAAAGAAAGAAAGAAACAAGTACTATTTAAAGAAATAATGAATATCTTACCAGTCAACCACATCACAAATAAAATAAGCCACCTGTATCTGGCACATATTTCCAACAATCTTCGTAACGTCCGTTGAACACTGAACATTTTAAAAATGGAAATTCTACTCAAACACTAATTCTTCTGTGAAAACATCTATACTTTATGGAATAGTATAACAAATGCAACAAATATGAACACTATGAAGTAAAACAAATCAATAAATCTACATGCTGCTTAAATCACGGAATTATAGTCCTTTTTTCGTGGTAGGTTAATAAAATATATTATGCTCTTACAAATGACATTTACGTTTAGATATGGATATACAAAACAGACATCATTTTCATTTCTTATCGTTCTCAATTAAATTTTAATTGAATGTGTATAGTTTATGGCGTGTTAATAAAGATGGGATATTAGATAGTGAAATATTGATGCCGAAGGGAATGAATGGCACGCTATCGTAAACTCCATCTGTAGACGCCGGGACAATAACACAAAAGTTTTCTTCAAAAATTTAATACACTTAAAACACAGGAAGAATGAGTGTCTTCTATCTATTTTTAAATATTATATTATCGTCGTCGTCGTCGTCGTAATGGTATAAATTTGTAAAGATTGATTGATTGATTGAATGAATATTTTGAGTCATTTTTATGCCATCGAGGGCTAACAGACGATCAGTTACCTAACCACTGTTTCCTGGGATCCTGGAAAGTTAACCAGTTCTTGAGCACACCCAATTTCGGCAAGTAACTGATAACTTTCTCACTTGAATCAGCGGTGAGCGACGAACGATAATGGGACGCAACGCGTATATCAGTCGTCACGGAGACGGAGAATACACAATCACTGGATTGATAGTCAGACGCGCTTATCGGGCCCGGCAAATTTGTTAAGAAATTATTTGATTTCAGACTTATGTACTTACATGTGAGCTTCCGGTAATTGCATAGATATGCTCAAACTTGGTCAGTTATGGGGTCCCATTGATATATATCCACATATCATGTGAAACATATCGCTTTATATTTAGGTTTAAGGGTAGAGCGCCCGCCTCGCATGCGGAAGGTTAAGGTTTGAACCCCGTCCGGGTCATACCAAAGACTTGAAGAATAGTAATAGAAGCTTCGCATTAAGAGGATAGTTTTAGGTCGGTCCTTTGTCATGTGGCTGGGTGGGGTAGCATACCACGTGTCTATATATTTAAGATATTAGAATGGTGACACTTCTGCTCATAAAGAAAATATTTGCAACTATGCTGCGGTATAACTGTATGACACAACATGTTTTTGTTTTAGTCACTACCACTGTCAAGAAGGAAAACTGCTCCTTGAGTAAGGTATATTTCAATATCAGCTACATTCGGTTGCCACGTGGCTCCCAGATATTTTACAGATATGAGAAATATTAGATTCGTAGGTCAAACTTTCACATTTAAAATTCAATAGTACATACTCGGCCAATTCCGTCATCTTCGGTATTAGAATTAATGAATATACCTTAGCAACGTTGTAATTGCCATTTTGTTGCACGTATTATTGTAGTGGTATGGCAACACTATTTGCGCCGTCAGCCAATTTAAACAATTAATTTTATCATAAACAAATGACACATTACTATCCTGAATGAAGAAACGAACTTCAGTCCTATATCATAAGTACCGGGCTGTCCCGGGGCATTAAGTACCGGGCTGTCCCGGGGCATTAAGTACCGGGCTGTCCCGGGGCATTAAGTAACGGGCTGTCCCGGGTCATTAATGGCCGCTATCGTAAGTTTAAGTTTTCTTAAGGTCATGTGTGGTTTATTGTTGTTGTATGGTGTTTGGCGTAGTGGAATGTCGTGGGTACGATCACCGGCCGGGTAAAACCAAAGACTTGTTAAATAGTATTAGACGTTGAGTATTTAGAGATAAGTTCTTGGTCTGGTCTGCCCGATGTCAGTATAATATCACTGGGTTTTGTACACATACCATGTGTCTGTGGCATGATACTCCAGCGTGTCTGTATAATATGACAGGGTTTTATACACATACCATGTGTCTGTGGCATGATACTCCAGCGTGTCTGTATAATATGACAGGATTTTGTACACAAACCGTGTGTCTGTGGCATGATACTCCAGCGTGTCTGTATAATATGACAGGGTTTTGTACACATACCATGTGTCTGTGGCATGATACTCCAGCGTGTCAGTATAATATGACAGGATTTTGTACACAAAACGTGTGTCTGTGGCATGATACTCCAGCGTGTCTGTATAGTATGACAGGATTTTGTACACAAACTATGTGTCTGTGGCATGATACTACAGCGTGTCTGTATAATATGACAGGATTTTGTACACATACCATGTGTCTGTGGCATGATACTCCAGCTTGTGTGTATAATATGACAGGATTTTGTACACAAACCGTGTGTCTGTGGCATGATACTCCAGCGTGTCTGTGGCATGATACTTCAGCGTGTCAGTAGAATATGATTGGGTTTGGTAAACATACCATGTGTATGTGGCATGATACTCCAGAGTGTCTGTAAAATAGGACTGGGTTTTGTATACATACCATGTGTCTGTGGCATGATACTCCAGCTTGTCAGTATAATACAATTGGATTTGGTACACATACCATGTTTCTGTGGAATGATACTCCAGCGTATCAGTATAATATGACTGGGTTTGGTACACATACCATGTGTCTGTGGCATGATACTCAAGCGTGTCTGTATAATATGACTGGGTTTTGTACACATACAATGTGTCAGTGGCACGATACTCCAACGTGTCTGTATCATATGACAGGGTATTGCACACATACCATGTGTCTGTGGCATGATACTCCAGCGTGTCTGTATAATATGACTGGGTTTGGCACACTTACCATGTGTCTGTGGCATTTTACTCCAGCGTGTCTGTATAATATGACTGGGTTTTGAACACATAACATGTGTTTGTGGCATGACACTCCAGCGTGTCTGTATAATATGTCTGGGTTTGGTACACATACCATGTGTCTGTGGCATGATACGCCAGCGTGTCAGTATAATATGACTGGGTTTGGTACACATACCATGTGTCTGTGGCATGATACTCCAGCGTGTCAGTATTATATGATTGGGTTTGTTACACATACCATGTGTCTGTGGCATGATACTCCAGCGTGTCTATATAATATGACAGGCTTTTGTACACATACCATGTGTCTGTGGCATGTTACTCCAGCGTGTCTGTATAATATGACAGGATTTTGTACACAAACCGTGTGTCTGTGGCATGATACTCCAGCGTGTCTGTATATTATGACAGGGTTTTGTACACATAACATATGTCTGTGGCATGATACTCCAGCGTGTCTGTATAATATGACAGGATTTTGTACACAAACCGTGTGTCTGTGGCATGATACTCAAGTGTGTCTGTATAATATGACAGGATTTTGTACACAAACCGTGTGTCTATGGCATGATACTCCAGCGTGTGTCTATAATATGACAGGATTTTGTACACAAACCACCGTGTGTCTGTGGCATGATACTCCAGCGTGTCTGTATAATATGACAGGGTTTTGTAAACATACCATGTGTCTGTGGCATGATACTCCAGCGTGTCTGTATAATATGACAGGATTTTGTACACAAACCGTGTGTCTGTGGCATGAAACTCCAGCGTGTCTGTATAATATGACAAGATTTTGTACACAAACTTTGTGTCTGTGGCATGATACTCCAGTGTGTCTGTATAATATGACAGGATTTTGTACACTAACCGTGTGTTTGTGGCATGATACTCCAGCGTGTCTATGTAATATGACAGGATTTCGTAAACATACCATGAGTCTGTGGCATGATACTCCAGCGTGTGTGTATAATATGACAGGGTTTTGTACACATACCATGTGTCTGTGGCATGATAATCCAGCGTGGGTGTATAATATGAAAGGGTTTTGTACACATACCATGTGTCTGTGGCATGATACTCCAGCGTGTCTGTATACTATGGTAGGGTTTTGTACACATACCATGTGTCTGTGGCATGATACTCCAGCGTGTCAGTATAACATGACCGGGTTTGGTATACATACCATGTGTCTGTGACATAATACTCCAGCGTGTCAGTGTAATATGACAGGGTTTGGTACACATACCACGTGTCCGTGGCATGATACTCCAGCGTGTCTGTATAATATAACTGGGTTTGGTAAACATACCACGTGTCTGTGGCATGATACTCCAGCGTGTCAGTATAATATGAATGGGTTTGGTACACATACCATGTGTCTGTGGCATGATACTCCATCGTGTCAGGATAATAGGACTGGGTTTTGTAATCATATTATGTGTCTGTGGCATGATATCCCAGCGTGTCAGTATAATATGATTGGGTTTGGTACACATACCAAGTGTCTGTGGCATGATACGCCAGCGTGTCAGTATAATATGACTGGGTTTGGTACACATACCATGTGTCTGTGGCATGATACTCCAGCGTGTTAGTATAATATGATTGGGTTTGTTACACATACCATGTGTCAGTGGCATGATACTCCAGCGTGTCTGTATAATATGACAGGATTTTGTACACATACCATGTGTCTGTAGCATGATACTCCAGCGTGTCTGTATAATATGACTGGATTTTGTACACAAACCGTGTGTCTGTGGCATGATACTCCAGCGTGTCTGTATAATATGAGAGTGTTTTGTAGACATACCATGTGTCTGTGGCATGATACTCCAGCGTGTCTGTATAATATGACAGGATTTTGTACACAAACTGTGTTTCTATGGCATGATACTCCAGCGTGTCTGTTTAATATGACTGGATTTTGTACACAAACCGTGTGTCTGTGGCATGATACTCCAGTGTTTCTGTATAATATTACAGGAATTTGTACACAAACCGTGTGTCTGTGGCATGATACACCAGCGTGTCTATATAATATGACAGGATTTTGAAAACATACCATGTATCTGTGGCATGATACTCCAGCGTGTGTGTATAATATGACAGGGTTTTGTACACATACCATGTGTCTGTGGTTTGATACTCCAGAGAGTGTGTATAATATGAAAGGTTTTGTACACATACCATATGTCTGTGGCATGATACTCCAGCGTGTCTGTATAATATGACAGGGTTTTGTACAAATACCATATGTCTGTGGCAAGATACTCCAGCGTGTCTGTATAATATGATTGGGTTTGGTAAACATACCATGTTTCTGTGGCATGATACTCCAGCGTGTCTGTATAATATGACTGTGTTTGGTACACATACCATGTGTCGGTGGCATGATACTCCATTGTGTCAGAATAATAGGACTGGGTTTGGTAATCATACCATGTGTCTGTGGCATGATATTCCAGCGTGTCAGTATAATATGATTGGGTTTGGTACACATACCATGTGTCTGTGGCATGATACGCCAGCGTGTCAGTATCAGATGACTGGGTTTGGTACACATAACATGTGTCTGTCGCATGATACTTTAGCGTGTCAGTAGAATATGATTGGGTTTGGTAAACATACCATGTGTATGTGGCATGATACTCCAGCGTGTCAGTATAACATGACCGGGTTTGGTATACATACCATGTGTATGTAGCATGATACTCCAGCGTGTCAGTATAACATGACCGGGTTTGGTACACATACACGGGTCCGTGGCATGATACTCCAGCGTGTTTGTATAATATGATTGGGTTTGGTAAACATACCATGTTTCTGTGGCATGATACTCCAGCGTGTCAGTATAATATGACTGGGTTTGGTACACATACCATGTGTCTATGACATGATACTCCATTGTGTCAGTATAATAGGACTGGGTTTTGTACACATACCATGTGTCTGTGGCATGATATTCCAGCGTGTCAGTATAATATGATTGGATTTGGTACACATACCATGTTTCTGTGGCATCATACTCCAGCGTGTCAGTATAATATGACTTGGTTTGGTACACATTCCATGTGTCTGTGGCATGATACTCAAGCGTGTCAGTATAATATGAAAGGGTTTGGTACACATACAATGCGTCTGTGGCATGATACTCAAACGTGTCTGTATAATATGACAGGGTTTTGTACACATACCATGTGTCTGTGGCATGATAATCCAGCGTGTCTGTATAATATGACTTGGTTTTGTACACATACCATGTGTTTGTGGCATGATACTTCAGCGTGTCTGTATAATATGTCTGGGTTTGATAAACATACCATGTGTCTGTGGCATAATACTCCAGCGTGTCAGTATAATATGACTGGGTTTGGTACACATTCCATGTGTCTATGGCATGATACTCCATCGTGTCAGTATAATAGGACTGGGTTTGGTAATCATACCATGTGTCTGTGGCATGATATTCCAGCGTGTCAGTATAATATGATTGGGTTCGGTACACATTCCATGTGTCTATGGCATGATACTCCATCGTGTCAGTATAATATGACTGGGTTTGGTAATCAAACCTTGTGTCTGTGGCATGATACGCCAGCGTATCAGTATAATATGACTGGGTTTGGTACACATACCATGTGTCTGTGGCATGATACTCCAGCGTGTCAGTATAATATGATTGGGTTTGTTACAAATACCATGTGTTTGTGACATGATACTCCAGCGTGTCTGTATAATATGACATTATTTTGTAAAAAATACCATGTTTCTGTGGCATGATACTCCAGCGTGTCTGTATAATATGACAGGATTTTGTACACAAACGGTGTGTCTGTGGCATGATACTCCAGTGTGTCTGTATAATATGACAGGATTTTGTATACAAACCGTGTGCCTGTGGCATGATACTCCAGCTTGTCTATATTATATGACAGGATTTTGTACACATACCATGTGTCTGTGGCGTGATACTCCAGCGTGTGTGTATAATATGACAGGATTTTGTACACAAACTGTGTGTCTATGGCATGATACTCCAGCGTGTGTGTATAATATGACAGGATTTTGTACACAAACCGTGTGTCTGTGGCATGATACTCCAGCGTGTCAGTATAACATGTCCGGGTTTGGTATACATGCCATGTGTCTGTGACATGATACTCCAGCGTGTCAGTATAATATGACTGGATTTGGTACACATACCACCTGTCCGTGGCATGATACTCCAGCGTGTCTGTATAATATGACTGTTTTTGGTAAATATACCATGTGTCCGTGGCATGATACTTCAGCGTGTCTGTATAATATGTCTGGGTTTGATAAACATACCATGTGTCTGTGGCATAATACTCCAGCGTGTCAGTATAATATGACTGGGTTTGGTACACATTCCATGTGTCTATGGCATGATACTCCATCGTGTCAGTATAATAGGACTGGGATTGGTAATCATACCATGTGTCTGTGGCATGATATTCCAGCGAATCAGTATACTATGATTGGGTTCGGTACACATAGCATGTGTCTGTGGCATGATACGCCAGCGTGTCAGTATAATATGACTGGGTTTGGTACACATACCATGTGTCTGTGGCATGATACTCCAGCTTGTCAGTATAATATGATTGGGTTTGTTACAAATACCATGTGTCTGTGGCATGATACTCCAGCTTGTCTGTATAATATGACATTATTTTGTAAAAAATACCATGTGTCTGTGGCATGATACTCCAGCGTGTCTGTATAATATGACAGGATTTTGTACACAAACGGTGTGTCTGTGGCATGATACTCCAGTGTGTCTGTATAATATGACAGGATTTTGTATACAAACCGTGTGCCTGTGGCATGATACTCCAGCGTGTCTATATAACATGACAGGATTTTGTACACATAGCATGTGTCTGTGGCGTGATACTCCAGCGTGTGTGTATAATATGACAGGATTTTGTACACAAACTGTGTATCTATGGCATGATACTCCAGCGTGTGTGTATAATATGACAGGATTTTGTACACAAACCGTGTGTCTGTGGCATGATACTCCAGCGTGTCAGTATAACATGTCCGGGTTTGGTATACATACCATGTGTCTGTGACATGATACTTCAGCGTGTCAGTATAATATGACTGGATTTGGTACACATACCACCTGTCCGTGGCATGATACTCCAGCGTGTCTGTATAATATGACTGGGTTTGGTAAATATACCATGTGTCCGTGTCATGATACTCCATCGTGTCTGTATAATATGACTGGGTTTGGTAAAAATATACCATGTGTCTGTGGCATAATACTCCAGCGTGTCAGTATAATATGACTGGGTTTGGTACACATTCCATGTGTCTATGGCATGATACTCCATTGTGTCAGTATAATAGGACTGGGTTTGGTAATCATACTATGTGTCTGTGGCATGATATTCCAGCGTGTCAGTATAATATGATTGGGTTCGGTACACATAGCATGTGTCTGTGGCATGATACGCCAGCGTGTCAGTATAATATGACTGGGTTTGGTACACATACCATGTGTCTGTGGCATGATACTCCAGCGTGTAAGTATAATATGATTGGGTTTGTTACAAATACCATGTGTCTGTGGCATGATACTCCAGCGTGTCTGTATAATATGACATTATTTTGTAAAAAATACCATGTGTCTGTGGCATGATACTCCAGCGTGTCTGTATAATATGACAGGATTTTGTACACAAACCGTGTGCCTGTGGCATGATACTCCAGCGTGTCTATATAATATGACAGTATTTTATACACATACCATGTGTCTGTGGCGTGATACTCCAGCGTGTGTGTATAATATGACAGGATTTTGTACACAAACTGTGTGTCTATGGCATGATACTCCAGCGTGTCTGTATAATATGACAGGATTTTGTACACAAACCGTGTGTCTGTGGCATGATACTCCAGCGTGTCAGTATAATATGACTGGATTTGGTACACATACCACGTGTCCGTGGCATGATACTCCAGCGTGTCTGTATAATATGACTGGGTTTGGTAAAAATATACCATGTGTCTTTGGCATGATACTCCATCGTGTCAGTATAATATGATTGGGTTTGGTAATCATACCAAGTGTCTGTGGCATGATATGCCAGCGTGTCAGTATAATATGATTGGATTTGCTACACATACCATGTGTCTGTGGCATGATACGCCAGCGTGTCAGTATAATATAACTGGGTTTTGTACACATACCATGTGTCTGTGGCATGATATTCCAGAGTATCAGTATAATATGACTGGGTTTGGTACACATACCATGTTTCTGTGGCATGATACTCCAGCGTGTCAGTATAATATGACTGGGTTTGGTACACATACCATGTGTCTGTGGCATGATACTCCAGCATATCAGTAGAATATGACAGGGTTTTGTACACATACCATGTGTCTGCGGCATGATACTCCAACGTGTCTGTATAATATGATTGGGTTTTGTACACATACCATGTGTCTGTGGCATGATACTCCAGCGTGTCTGTATAATATGACTGGGTTTTGTACACATACCATGTGTCTGTGGCATGATACTCCAGCGTTTCAGTATAATATGACTGGGTTTGGTAAACATACCATGTTTATGTGTCATGATATTCCAGCGTGTCAATAGACTATGATTGGGTTTGGTATACATACCATGTGTCTGTGGCATGATACGCCAGCGTGTCAGTATAATATGACTAGGTTTGGTACACATACCATATGTCTGTGACATGATACCCCAGCGTGTCAGTATAATATGATTGGGTTTGTTAAACATACCATGTGTCTGTGGTATGATACTCCAGCATGTCTGTATAATATGACTGGATTTTGTACACATACCATGTGTCTGTGGCATGATACTCCAACGTTTCTGTATAATATGACAGAATTTTGTACACAAACCGTGTATCTGTGGCATGATACTCCAGCGTGTCTGTATAATATGACAGGGTTTTGTACACATACCATGTGTCTGTGGCATGATACTCCAGCGTGTCTGTATAATATGACAGGATTTTGTACACAAACCGTGTGTCTGTGGCATGTTTTTCCAGGGTGTCTGTTTAATATGACAGGATTTTGTACACAAACCGTGTGTCTGTGGTATGATACTCCAGTGTGTCAGTATAATATGACAGGAATTTGTACACAAACCGTTTGTCTGTGGCATGATACTCCAGCGTGTCTATATAATATGACAGTATTTTATACACATACCATGTGGCTATGGCATGATACTCCAGCGTGTGTGTATAATATGAAAGGGGTTTGTACACATACCATGTGTCTGTGGCATAATACTCCAGCGTGTGTGTATAATATGACAGGGTTTGTACACATACCATGTGTATGTGGCATGATACTCCAGCGTGTCAGTATAACATCATCGGGTTTGGTATACATACCATGTGTCTGTGACATGATACTTCAGCGTATCAGTATAATATGATTGGGTTTGGTACACATACCATGTTTCTGTGGCATGATACTCCAGCTTGTCAGTATAATATGACAGGGTTTGGTACACATACCATGTGTCTGTGGCATGATACTCCAGCGTGTCTGTATAATATGACAGGGTTTTATAAACATACCATGTGTCTGTGGCATGATACTCCAGCGTGTCTCTATAATATGACTGGGTTTTGAACACATACCATGTGTTTGTGGCATGATACTCCAGCGTGTCTGTATAATATGTCTTGGTTTGGTAAACATACCATGTGTCTGTGGCATAATACTCCAGCGTGTCAGTATAATATGACTGGGTTTGTTACACATACCATGTGTTTGTGGCATGATACTCCAGCGTGTCTGTATAATATGACTGGGTTTGGTAGACGTACCATGTGTCTGTGGCATGACACTTCAGCGTGTCAGTATGATATGACTGGATTTGGTACACATACCATGTGTCTGTTGCATGATACTCCAACGTGTCAGTATAATATGACTGGGTTTGGTAAACATACCATGTGTCTGTGACATGATACTCCAGCGTGTCAGAATAATATGACTGGGTTTGTTACACGTACCATGTGTCTGTGGCATGATACCTCAGCGTGTCAGTATGATATGACTGGGTTTGGTACACATACCATTTGTCTGTGGCATGATACTCCAACGTGTCAGTATAATATGACTGTTTGTTACACATACCATGTGTCTGTGGCATTATACTCCAGCGTGTCAGTATAATATGACTGGGTTTGGTACACATAACATGTGTATGTGGCATGATACTCCAGCGTGTCACTAGAATATGATTGGGATTGTTACACATAGCATGTGACTGTAGCATGATACTCCAGCGTGTCTGTATAATATGATTGGGTTTGTTACACATACCATGTGTCTGTGGCATGATACTCCAGCGTGTCAGTATAATATGATTGTGTTTGTTACACCTACCATGTGTCTGTGGCATGATACTCCAGCGTGTCTGTATAATATGACTGGGTTTGGTACACATACCATGTGTCTGTGGCATGATACTCCAGCGTGTCAGTATAATATGACTGGGTTTGGTACACATACCATGTGTCTTTGGCATGATTCTCCAGCGTGTCAGTAGAATATGATTGGGTTTGGTACACATACCATGTGTCTGTGGCATGATACTCCAGCGTGTCAGTATAATATGACAGGGTTTTATACACATACCATGTGTCTGTGGCATGATACTCCAGCATGTCTGTATAATATGACTGTGTTTGGTACAAATACCATGTGTCTGTGGCATTGATACTTCAGCGTGTCTGTATAATATGGCTGGGTTTGGTACATGTACCATGTGTCTGTGGCATAATACTCCAGCATGTCAGTATAATATGACTGTGTTTGGTACACATACCATGTGTCTGTGGCACGATATTCAAGCGTGTCTTTATAATATGACTGGGTTTTGTACACATAGCATGTGTCTGTTGCATGATACTTCAGCGTGTCTGTATAATATGACTGGGTTGGCACACATACCATGTGTCTGTGACATGATACTTCAGCGTGTCAGTAGAATATGATTTTTTTTTGTACACATACCGTGTGTCTGTGGCATGATACTCCAGCTTGTCAGTATAATATGACAGGGTTTTGTACACATACCATGTGTCTGTGGCATGATACTCCAGCGTGTCAGTATAATATGACAGGGTTTGGTACAGATACCACGTGTCTGTGGCATGATACTTCAGCGTGTCAGTATAGTATGACAGGGTTTGGTACACATACCATGTGTCTGTGGCATGATACTTCAGCGTGTCAGTATAATATGACAGGGTTTGGTACACATACCACGTATCTGTGGCATGATACTTCAGTGTATCTGTATTATATGACTGGGTTTGGTACACATACTATGTGTCTGTGGCATGATACTTTAGTGTGTCTGTATAATATATCTGGGTTGGCACACATACCAAGTGTCTGTGGCATGATACTCCAGCGTATCTGTATAATATAACTTGGTTGGCACACATACCATGTGCTTTGGCATGATACTCCAGCGTGTCTGTATAATATGACTGGGTTGGCACACATACTATGTGTCTGTGGCATGATACTTCAGTGTGTCTGTATAATATGACTGGGTTGGCACACATACCACGTGTCTGTGGCATGATATTTCAGTGTGTATGTATAATATGACTGGATTTGGTACACATACCATGTGTTTGTGGAATGATACTCCAGTGTGTCATTATAATATAACTGGGTTGGCACACATACCACGTGTCTGTGGCATGATACTTCAGTGTGTCTGTATAATATGACTTGGTTTGGTACACATACCATGTGTCTGTGGCATGATACTTCAGCCTGTCTGTATAATATGACTGGGTTTGGTACACATACCATGTGTCTGTGGCATGATACTTCAGCGTGTCTGTATAATATGACTGGGTTTGGTACACATACCACGTGTCAGTGGCATGTAACTTCAGTGTGTCTGTATAATATGACTGGGTTTGCGCACATACCATGAGTCTGTGGCGTGATATTCCTGCGTGTCTGTATAATATGACTGGGTTTGGTACACATACCACGTGTCTGTGGCATGATACTTCAATGTGTCAGAATAATAGGACTGGGTTGGCACACATACCATGGGTCTGTGGCATGATATTCCAGCGTGTCAGTATAATATTACTGGGTTTGGTACACATACCATGTGTCTGTGGTATGATACTCCAGCGTGTCTGTATAATATGACTGGGTTGGCACACATACCATGTGTCTGTGGCATGATACTCCAGCGTGTCAGTATAATATTACTGAGTTTGGTACACATACCATGTGTCTGTGGTATGATACTCCAACGTGTCTGTATAATATGACTGGGTTGGCATACATACCATGTGTCTGTGGCATGATACTTCAGTGTGTCTGTATAATATGACTGGGTTGGCACACATACCATGAGTCTGTGGCATGATACTTCATTGTTTCAGTATAATATGACTGGGATTGGCTCACATACCACGTGTCTGTGGCATGATATTTCAGCGTATCTGTGTAATATGACTGGGTTTGGTACAAATACCATGTGTCTGTCGCAAGATACTTCAGTGTGTCTGAATAATACGACTGGTTTTGGTACACATACCATGTGTCTGTGGCATGATACTTCAGTGTGTCTGTATAATATGACTGGGTTTGGTACACATACCATGAGTCTGTGGCATGATACTCCAACGTGTCTGTATAATATGACTGGGTTGGCACAAATACCATGTGTCTGTGGCATGATACTCCAGCGTATCTGTGTAATATGACTGGGTTTGGTACAAATACCATGTGTCTGTCGCAAGATACTTCAGTGTCTGAATAATACGACTGGTTTTGGTACACATACCATGTGTCTGTGGCATGATACCCCAGCATGTCAGTAGAATACGACTGGGTGGGTTTGGTACACATACCATGTGTCTGTGGCATGATACCCCAGCGTGTCAGTATAATATGACTGGGTTGGCACACATACCATGTGTCTGTGGCATGATACTCCAGCATGTTTGTATAATATGACTGGGTTGGCAGACATACCATGTGTCTGTGGCATGATACTCCAGCGTGTCTGTATAATATGACTGGGTTTGGTACACACACCATGAGTCTGTGGCATGATACTTCAGCGTATTTGTATAATATGAATGGGTTGGCACACATACCATGTGTCTGTGGCATGATATTCCAGCGTGTCTGTATAATATGACTGGGTTTGGTACACATACCATGAGTCTGTGGCATGATACTCCAGCATGTCAGTATAATACGACTGGGCGGGTTTGGTACACATACCATGTGTCTGTGGCATGATACTTCAGCGTATCTGTATAATATGACTGGGTTGGCACACATACCATGTGTCTGTGGCATGATACTCCAGCATGTCAGTATAATACGACTGGATGGGTTTGGTACACATACCATGTGTCTGTGGTATGATACTCCAGCGTGTCAGTATAATATGACTGGGTTGGCACACATACCATGTGTCTGTGGCATGATACTCCAGCGTGTCTGTATAATATGACTTGGTTGGCATACATACCATGAGTCTGTGGCATGATACTTCAGTGTGTCTGTATAATATGACTGGGTTTGGTACACATACCACGTGTCTGTGGCATGATACTTCAGCGTGTCTGTATAATATGACTGGGTTGGCACACGTACCATGTGTCTGTGGCATGATACCTCAGTGTGTCTGTATAATATGACTGGGTTTGGTACACATACCATGATTTGTGGCATGATACTTCAGCGTGTCTGTATAATATGACTGGGTTGGCACACATACCATGTGTCTGTGGCATGATTCTCCAGCATGTCAGTATAATATGACTGGGTGGGTTTGGTACACATACCATGTGTCTGTGGCATGATACTCCAGCGTGTCAGTAAAATATGACTGGGTTGGCACACATACTATGTGTCTGTGACATGATACTCCAGCGTGTCTGTATAATATGACTTGGTTGGCACACATACCATGAGTCTGTGGCATGATACTCCAGCGTGTCTATATAATATGATTGGGTTTGGTACACATACCACGCGTCTCTTGCATGATACTTCAGCATGTCTGTATAATATGACTGGGTTGGCACACATACCATGTGTCTGTGACATGATACTTCAGTGTGTCTATATAATATGACTGGGTTTGGTACACATACCATGTGTCTGTGGCATGATACTCCAGCGTGTCTGTATAATATGACTGGGTTGGCACATATACCACGTGTCTTTGGCATGATACTTCAGCGTTTCTGTATAATATGACTGGGTTGGCACAAATACCATGTGTCTGTGGCATGATACTCCAGCGTGTCAGTATAATATGACTGGGTTGGCACAGATACCATGTGTCTGTGGCATGATACTCCAGCGTGGCTGTATAATATGACTTGGTTGGCACACATACCATGTGTCTGTGGCATGATATTCCAGCGTGTCAGTATAATATGACTGGGTTGGCACACATACCATGAGTCTGTGGCATGATTCTTCAGCGTGTCTGTATAATATAACTGGGTTGGCACACATACCATGAGTCTGTGGCATGATACTCCAGCATGTCAGTATAATATGACTGGATTTGGTATACATACCACGTGTCTGTGGCATGATACTTCATTGTGTCTGTATAATATGACTTGGTTTGGTACACATACCACGTGTCTGTGGCATGATACTCCAGCGTCTCTGTATAATATGACTGGGTTTGGTACGCATACCACGTGTCTGTGGCATGATACTTCAGTGTGTCTGTGTAATATGACTGGGTTGGCACACATACCATGTGTCTGTGGCATGATATTCCAGAGTGTCTATATAATATGACTGGGTTGGCACACATACCATGTGTCTGTGGCATGATACTCCAGCGTGTCTGTATAATATGACTGGGTTTGGTACACATACCACGTGTCTGTGGCATGATACTTCAGTGTGTCAGTATAATATGACAGGGTTTGGCACACATACCATGTGTCTGTGGCATGATACTCCAGCTTGTCTGTATAATACGACTGGGTTGACACACATACCATGAGTCTGTGGCATGATACTCCAGCATGTCAGTAGAATATGGCTAGGTTTGGTACACATACCACGTGTCTGTGGCATGATACTTCATTGTGTCTGTATAATATGACTGGGTTGGCACACATACCATGTGTCTGTGGCATGATATTTCAGTTTGTCTGTATAATATGATTGGGTGGCACACATACCATGTGTCTGTGGCATGATACTTCAGCGTGTCTGTATAATATGATTGGGTTTGGTACACATACCATGTGTCTGTGGCATGATACTGCATCGTATCTGTATAATATGACTGGGTTGGCACACATACCATGTGTCTGTGGCATGGTACTTCAACGTGTCTGTATAATATGACTGGGTTGGCACACATACCATGTGTCTGTGGCATGATACTCCAGAGTGTCTATATAATATGACTGGGTTGGCACACATACCATGTGTCTGTGGCATGATACTCCAGCGTGTCTGTATAATATGACTGGGTTTGGTACACATACCACGTGTCTGTGGCATGATACTTCAGTGTGTCTGTATAATATGACAGGGTTTGGCACACATACCATGTGTCTGTGGCATGATACTCCAGCTTGTCTGTATAATACGACTGGGTTGACACACATACCATGAGTCTGTGGCATGATACTCCAGCATGTCAGTAGAATATGGCTGGGTTTGGTACACACACAACGTGTCTGTGGCATGATACTTCAGTGTGTCTGTATAATATGACTGGGTTGGCACACATACCATGTGTCTGTGGCATGATACTTCAGTTTGTCTGTATAATATGACTTGGTTGGCACACATACCATGTGTCTGTGGCATGATACTTCAGCGTGTCTGTATAATATGATTGGGTTTGGTACACATACCACGTGTCTGTGGCATGATACTGCAGCGTATCTGTATAATATTACTGGGTTGGCACACATACCATGTGTCTGTGGCATGGTACTTCAACGTGTCTGTATAATATGACTGGGTTGGCACACATACCATGTGTCTTTTGCATGATACTTCAGCGTGTCTGTATAATATGACTGGGTTTGGTACACATACCATGTGTCTGTGGCATGATACTCCAGCGTGTCTGTATAATATGACTGGGTTGGCACCCATACCATGTGTTTGTGGCATGATTCTTCAGCGTGTCAGTATAATTTGACTGGGTGGGTTTGGCACACATACCATGTGTCTGTGGCATGATACTCCAGCGAGTTTGTATTATATGACTGGGTTTGGTACACATACCACGTTTCTGTGGCATGATACTCCAGCGTGTCTGTATAATATGACAAGGTTTTGTACATAAACCGTGTGTCTGTGGCATGATACTTCAGCGTGTCTGTATAATATGACTGTGTTTGGTACACATACCATTTGTCTGTTGCATGATACTCCAGCGTGTCTGTATAATATGTCTGGGTTGGCACACATACCACGTGTCGGTGGCATGATACTTCAGCGTTTCTGTATAATATGACTGGGTTTGGTACACATACCATGTGTCTGTGGCATGATACTTCAGCGTGTCTGTATAATATGACTGGGTTTGGTACACATACTATGTGTCTTTTGCATGGTACACCACCGTGATAGCGCTACAATACTGTCTTAAATAGACACCCGTCGTGATATGGCTGAACAATAGTTGAAAGCGCCGCTAAACAACATACAACAACAGCTCCAAAAATAACAACAACAGCAACAACGGCAACAACAACAAGAAACAACAACAACAACAACAACAACAACAACAACAACAACAACAACAACAACAAAACCACACTTGACCTTAAGACATCCTGAACTAACGAATTCCACCAATAATGACCGTGGCAGTCCAGTGCTTACGTAAACAACTGAAATGACGCTTATCTGGTATTATCTGATGATAAAACTAATTGTCAGAATAATTCAACGAAGGTATCCGGAAATAGCCGACAGGTA
Source organism: Panopea generosa (assembly GCA_029582155.1). Taxonomy (NCBI): domain Eukaryota; kingdom Metazoa; phylum Mollusca; class Bivalvia; order Adapedonta; family Hiatellidae; genus Panopea; species Panopea generosa. Next base: position 18,470,806 of record CM055910.1, read on the forward strand.
ACGAATGTGTATAAGCAATAGACAATAGACAATAGACAATAGACATGTTTATTAAGTAATATAGGCCTCCGGCCCAAAATACAACATGTAAATACATCATATAGAGTGACACAAATTAAATATTATACATTTATACAAGTCAATATTACAGAATTCACATATTAAAGTGAATATAAGCTTATAACATGCCATATAAATCCAAAAATAATAACATTTGTATTAGATCATTTCAGGTTTAAGCATTTCAAAAGTTTTATAAAGTAACAGATGTGACATATATTTTTGAAGATATATGATTTGAAATAAATGTAGCTATATATAAATCCAAAATTAACACTATAATGAACAAGACTATTAAATCATATCATGAATATTTATTTTCAAAATAAAGTGAAACTATTTATACTGTCTAATTAATAATACAGTAGTTTACTCTTGTTAATATTTCTTTAAATGGGCAAATCTAGAATTTCTTTTCTTCTTTTAAAAGCATTTAAAAGATATCTAGCAATACTGACAATGCTTTTCTCATCTTTCAAGCTAAATATTATGTGATACATGTTAAGCGATCTATTTCTTAACCAATTAGATTTGAAAAAAGTTTGTCTAAAATGTTCATACTCATTACATTCAAAGAAGAAGTGAAACTCATCTTCGACTACAGAAATATTATTTTTCATACATATAGGACAGAATCTTAAATTTTTATCTATTGATAAGTGTCTTCCCTTCTCGATCATTAAAGTATGGGTCGAACAACGAAAATTTGACAACGTTTTTCTTAAAATATATGATAAATCAATATCTAAGTATGATTCTGAATACAGATGAGATTTAAAATGTTTATAATGCAGAGATTTAGGAGAATCATTTAGACCTGCGATCCATCTTTGTAAATAGCAGTCTTTAATGCGTGTTTTAAATAAATGAATAAAATTTATGTCATTTCCAACATCTTGGGCAAGCCAAGCATATCCAAATCCATATGTAAAAAGTAATTCTTTAATATGACTAGCCCAAGTTCTTCTGCCTGCTTCATCTAATTGTTTTAGCATTTTATAACATTGTTTAGGGTATCTATGGTTTTCCATACGTATAATTCTTAGCCAAAATTTTACACAGTTGGGAATATAAGTAATACATAACGGTAATCTTCCGCATTCTCCTAGCGCTAGAATATCAGATGTATTTTGTGATAAATTACAATACTGTTTACAGAATTTGATTTGCACTTTTTCAATTTTTTCAACATACTTGTATCCCCAGATTTCAGAGCCATAACAAAGTATAGGTTTGACCATAGCATCAAATACTTTAAACATATCTACTGAATTTAGATGTCCAAATTTACGTTGAAATCTAAATATACAGGCAACAGACTTAATACCTTGTAATGCCAACATTTCTTGCGTTTTTGACCATAGCAATTTTGGCGTGAAATAAACACCTAAATATTTATAAAATTTGACAACATCTATAGTTTCTCCACAATATGTCCACTTTTCTGTAAGCTTGACGATGCCTCCATTTCTAAAAACAACAATTTTTGATTTATCGAGATTAATTTTCATATCAACAGATGCACAGAATTGTTCAATATAATTAATTTGTCTTTGAAGATGTACAACAGTATCTGAGAAACTTGAAACATCATCAGCAAACATTAAGGCTACTAACTCATTAATATCATCAGAAACAAATATACCACGATCACATTTAGAATGTAGAAATGTAACTAAATCATTTATAAACATAGAAAAGATTATGGGGCTGGCCACACAGCCTTGCCTGGTTCCAATGTTACATGGGAAAAACTCAGTTAATCCATTATTAACCTTAACACATGATTTTAATTTGCTATACATAGACTGTAAAATTATTAAGAACTTTCCATCGACACCTTTTCTTGTAAAAGCATTCCATAGTTTTTGGTGTTGAATACTATCAAATGCTTTAGCAAAATCAACAAATATACAATAAAAACGTCCTTTTCTCTTAGAAAGATACTTTTGTCCTAAAGCCATTAAAGTAAATATGTTATCTATAGTGGTATACTTTTTCCTAAATCCTGCCTGTGACTCATCAATGACATCAAAAGTATCGCACCATTTAGTTAATCTATTACTTAATATGTGACAGAATATTTTACATAGGGAATCGATAAGTAAAATGCCTCGATAGTTATTTGGGTCATTTACTGGACCTTTTTTATGTAATGGTGTTATAATGCTTTCGCTCCAATTTTCAGGAAACGAACCTGAATCAAATATTTCATTAAAAAGTTGATTTAAAAACGGCAATATGTCATTAAGTGTATACTTATACATTTCTATACATACTCCGTCAGGGCCTCCAGAACGGTTAGATTTTAAATGACGTATACTATCGATTATTTCTTGATTATATATAGGTTCGTTGAGGCTGCTAGAATCGTAATGTGTATTTTCAAAGATATTATCGTTATGCTCATCATCGTCATTTTCTCTTGAAATAAATAGACTTTTAAAATAATCGTGCCACTTTTCTGGTGTAATATCATTGTTTTGCTTATTACAATTTCCTTTTAATGTTTTCCAAAACACTTTAGAATTTTTTCGAGAACTAACTAATTCGTTCCGTTTTTTCTTAGCTAATAGAGCCTTTTTGTTCAGACAAATAGATTTAAAATGATTCCTTTTTGTTTTATATGTAATAAGGTCTTTTCTATCATTCGTAATTCTAAAATATCGTAGTGCTCGTGATTTGTCAACTTTAGCAGAATTACAGTCATGATCCCACCAGGAAGGTTGGGTTGAACTGTATTGTTTACAATTAGACTTTAATTTCATATTATCGCCGGCCTTTTTAAAAACATCAATAAAATCGGGTATATATGAACTGAGAGAACGATCATTACGGTTACTTATTATTTCATTAAAGGAACGGAAATTATCACAAAACTTAACATAAAAATCATCTTTTAACTCCTCTTTCCATTTATATTTTTGCCAAGTACGCAAATTTGAACTATCAATATTATTAAAGGACTGGTTATATGAACAGGATTTAAAACAAAACTGACAATGAAGGGGGAAATGTACAGAGTAATCCTTATCCCCAATTTTAAAATCAGTAATAAACTTAAATAAGCTGGATGAAGCTATCATATAGTCAACAATGCTTGCCCCATGCTTAGGTTGTTTTTTTTTAGTTTAATAATTTGCAAATAGTTACGGCTTATGTAACTTATAATTTCATGACGTCAGCGGAGTTCTGACAAAATTAAATGAAATACAACAAAAATGGAAGCCATTCTCTAAGTTAACTCAGTTAATGTAAACACACTGTAACATCATTCTTTTACATGCATGTCAAACGTCACAGGGTACAAAAACATTTTAATATTTGTTTTCAATCTTTTTCATTTCTTTGTCATATTGTTATACAATGTACATATATGTGTCATCTATATTTGTTCATATATAGTGAATAATTTCTGTTCATTTTGTATATATTGTTTCATTAAAATTCTTTATCTTCTCCGATTTGAATTTAATAACTTTCGATTTATATTGGAGTCCTTTTATTTCTATTCTATATTTATATACATTGTATTTATATTTAATATGTAGCTTTTACATTCTTTTGTTTTATATCTATCTTTTAAAACTATTTATTTTTAACACAAATTGTCGGTTAAGATTAACAGTTCGCTTGTCAGTTTAATTCCATTTTTGCAACATGTCTTAATTGCACTTTGTTGTATTTGTTTTGCGGCAAATTTCAGTAAAATTTGTTTATAATTACTGTTTTGAATCACGGAAAAAGACGACACATTTTATTTAAATGTGTTTATAATATTTTTGAATAACTGAAAATTATGTCGTACGGTAAACTTTGATTTGAGTATTTTGAAAAATTACAAATTGTCCAAAATTTAAATATTTTAATAAACTCGTAATTTTAACATAAGTGATAAACTTTTCTAGTTCAATATTTGCATTTTTTGAATATTTTCGCAGCTTGTCGAACATACTAATCGGATCACTTTTAGCGATAGAGTCTTGACTTATAGCAATTATCCGCAAGTGTTTTGACTGGAAGAGCTTTGATCAGTTAAATCAAAGGTAGTCGATACACGTAATTGATGACACAACATGTTATAGATGTACAAAATTGGGGTTTCGTGGGATTAGTTTAAGCCTAATCACATTATTTTATGTAGATGCCCTTTTTTCGCAGCTAACACGCTATTAAATGATTGGTCAAGAAATCACCCCTAATTAATATTTAGCATTTTATTGGCTTAAACTGACAGGACACTTTTCATTATATAAGGTACCTTACTCCAGGTCCAATCACTTAACATCTGTGACTCGTTGTATTAAATTGTGTAATAAAGTTTTATTGGACTTCTTTTTACCTATATTACCTGCTTACGGCACAAAACGGGTGGGTAGAGAGGACATCCCAATGTTTCGATTAGCTTCGCGAGTTCCCCAGATTGGTTTCCCAGGATAAAGAAAGAGATGGTACTCGGTTTGAAACCCTCGAACTACAACCTACAATCCAAGGGGTTGACGTTATAAACCAGGGTGTGCAGGAACAGGAAGTTCATACGGTTATAATGGCTGGACATTTCAAATTAGAGCAATTCAAGGGAGACGGTTCCCAAGATATTGAATCGTATTTTAAGCGGTTCAGCCAGTACAAGGCCTGCACAGGCCTCAAAGACGAAATGGCAGTCGCTGCATCTAGGTTGGCACCAAGAAGATAGAGCTCGGTTGTGGTATGCGTCTTTGAATCCACAACCAGCAAATTGAACGAACTAAAAGTGTTGATATGTGCTAAATTTAAGAAGACGAGACCTGTGGACCGAGAGATTTACAGATTAAAACAACAAGTAGGGGAATTCATTGACGAATTCCTCCGTCGTTTGGAGACGGCGACATATAGGACGCCGATACCACAAGATGTTCAAGTGCAGATTGCACTTTCTGGGATGGACAGAGCAGTGGGGTCTGCCATCAGCACTCACGCTCCGAAATCCCTGGATGAGGTGAGAACCCTTACAACACGGATGTCTTCCCATAGACAGCCGGAACCACAAGTGGCAGCTGTCCAAAACAGTAAGATAACGTCGAATTTGGAGAGGGAAGTGGCAGGGCTATCAGCCGCATTTACCAAAATGCACAACGAAAGGGATAGAGAAATCCAACAACATTCACCAAGGCACAGGTTTGAGCAACTATCAAACCAGGGCCGATGGAACAGAAGTGAGAGTACAGATGAAAGATGCCCGAGATATGGAGGTAGGTGTTTTTCTAAACAATCATGTCGAGCAATGGGCAAATTTTGTTATAATTGTGATGGATCTGGTCATTTTTGGTAACAAATGTCGTAGTGGCCGCATATCTAATAATAGACAAAATACTAGGGGTCAACAATAGGGATTCGCGCCTGTCTGCCGGAGAGATCATTTCAAACCAGTGGATGGGCACATAGTAAAGTCTCCTAGGAACAATAGGGATTTATCAAAAGCTAAACTTCTAAATACTGATGAACAAAATGAATGTGCTAGTAGGTCAAAAGGTACTAAAAGATCAAAATCTAATACATAGGTTAATACAAAAAATACTACTCAACCTAAAACTCCTGACTCAAAGTCAAAATCAAGTTATATAAATCAAAAACTTTAATCAAAGTCTGACTGTAGCAAAATCAGTTTAAATCAGAACAAAGAAATCAACAGTCATTCAACAAAAGTTCAACATTTCTGCTAACTTTACTGCTTATATGACCAAAAACACAGTTTCAGTTTCATAAATGAAAAGAAAACAACTTTGTGACACTGGAGCGTCCGTGTCATGTATAGGAAAGTCATTTTTTGATAGAGTGTTTGAACTCCAAAAACCTAAAATTAATCCATGTCACATCAGTGAATAGTTGGAATAGGTGACACACATCATGCTGTTGGTGGGGTTGTACATTTGGATGTCTGTTTTGTTAATCTCATTTTAAGCTACCTTTTTTACAGTGTTGAAGATTTACATCATTCATTGATATTAGGCCTCGATTTTATGGATGCTCATCATGTCACAATTGATGATAGGGTTTGACAGATGATTATTCAAGATCAATTAAAATATGTCAGTTAAGAGCAAACACTGGATATGCCAGAACAGTAAAACCTAGTACAATTCAAGCCAATTCTGAGGTTGACATACAGGTCAAAATTGCTAGAGTAGAGTCAAACAAAGAAGTGCTACTAGAACCACTGCCAAACTTATCTAATCATAATATAATGGGTGCAATATGTTTAGTTAAAGTCAGCAAGGGAAAAGCTGTACTACGTGTGGTAAATCCTACAAATAAGGATATATATTTGAAGGGTAATAAAATTCTACCCATTGCAGCTGAAATAAATACAAAAAGTATAATGGCCTTAGAGGATGGCTTAGAGGTGAAGGATAATCAAAACTGTACACATAAAACAATCAAAAGAAGTTTTACTTAAATTTGAATAACTCGGATCTTTCAGAAAATTAGAAAAATGAATTATTAGAATTTTTTAATAGAAGTAGTGACATTTTTTCGGAAAGACTCATAATTTGAGAAAAAACACTATTGGTAAACAGACGCCAATACATTACTACATAGTCCAAACGTAAACAGTGATATAACTGTTGGTAAACCGACACCAATACATAACTACATCGTCTGAACGTAAATATTGATATAACTGTTGATAAACCGATACCAATACATAACTACATCGTTCGAACGTAAATAGCGATAATACTGTTGGTAAACAGACGCCAATACATAATTACATCGTCCGAACATAAATAGCGATAGTACTGTCGATAAACAGACGCCAATACATTACTACATCGTCCGAACGTAAATAGCGATAGTACTGTCGATAAACAGACGCTAATACATAACTACATCGTCCGAACATAAATAGCGATAGTACTGTCGATAAACAGACGCCAATACATAACTACATCGCCCGAACGTAAATAGTGATATTACTGTTGATAAACCGACACCAATACATGACTACATTGTCCAAACGTAAATAGAGATATTACTGTCGATTAACCGACACCAATACATTACTACATCGCCCGAACGTAAATAGCGATATTACTGTCGATAAACCCACACCAATACATTACTACATCATCCGAACGTAATTAGCGATTTTACTGTTGATAAACCGATACCAGTACATTACTACATCGTCCGAAAGTAAATAGCGGCATTACTGTTGGTAAACCGATACCAATTCACGACTACATCGTCAGAAAGTAAACAGCAATATTACTGTTGGTAAACAGATGCCAATACATAATTACATCGTCCGAACATAAATAGCGATATTACTGTTGAAAAACCGATATCAATACAGGACTACATCGTCCGAAAGTAAATAGCGATATTACTGTCGGAAAAACCGATACCAATACAAAACAACATCGTTCCAACATAAAATGGTATATTGCTGTTGATAAACTGATACCAATATATAACTACATCGTCCGAATGTAAATACTGATATAACTGTTGATAAACAGACGCCAATACATGACTATATCGTCCGAACGTTTATAGTGATATTACTGTTGATAAACAGACGCCAATACATTACTACATCGTCCGCACGTAAATATTGATATTACTGTTGATAAACCGATACCAATACATTTCTACATCGTCCGAACGTAAATAGTGATTATTAATGTTGATAAACCGATACCAATACATGACTACATCGTCCGAACGTAAATAGCGATAATACTGAGTTGCGTGAAGTTGGCTATGAGATCGGCAATCGGAGATCAACATTCAATACAGATCCAGGTCTGAGATCGTAGATCAACATTCAAAAAAAAAAGTCAAAATTTGAATAACGACCCAGGTCTGCAATCGTAGATCGACATTCAAAATAAAATCTAAAATACGGACAGAAATTGAATACAGACCCAGGTCTGAGATCGTAGATCAACATTCAAAATAAAAGTCGGAATTTGAATATAGACCCAGGTCTGAGATCGTAGATCAACATTCAAAATAAAAGTTAAAAGACGGACAGAACTTGAATACAGATCCAGGTCTGAGATCGTAGATCAACATTCAAAATAAAAGTCGGAATTTGAATACCGACCCAGGTCTGCAATCGTAGATCGACATTCAAAATAAAAGTTAAAAGACGGACAAAACTTGAATACAGACCCAGGTCTGCAATCGTAGATCGACATTCAAAGTAAAATTAAAAATACGGACAAAATTTGAATGCAGATCCAGGTCTGACATCGTAGATCGACATTCAAAATAAAAGTTAAAAGACGGACAAAACTTGAATAAAGATCCAGGTCTGAGATCGTAGATCAACATTCAAAATAAAAGTCGGAATTTGAATACCGACCCAGGTCTGCAATCGTAGATCGACATTCAAAATAAAATTAAAAATACGGACAAAATTTGAATGCAGATCCAGGTCTGAGATCGTAGATCGACATTCAAAATAAAATCTAAAATACGGACAAAACTTGAATACAGACCCAGGTCTGCAATCGTAGATCGACATTCAAAATAAAAGAGAAAAGACGGAGTTAACTTGAATGCAGATCCAGGTCTGAGATCGTAGATCAACATTCAAAATAAAAGTTAAAAGACGGACAGAATTTGAATACAGATCCAGGTCTGAGATCGTAGATCAACATTCAAAATAAAAGTCGGAATTTGAATACCGACCCAGGTCTGCAATCGTAGATCGACATTCAAAATAAAATTAAAAATACGGACAAAATCTGAATGCAGATCCAGGTCTGAGATCGTAGATCGACATTCAAAATAAAATCTAAAATACGGACAAAACTTGAATACAGACCCAGGTCTGCAATCGTAGATCGACATTCAAAATAAAAGAGAAAAGAAGGAGTTAACTTAAATGCAGATCCAGGTCTGACATCGTAGATCAACATTCAAAATAAAAGTTAAAAGACGGACAGAACTTGAATACAGACCCAGGTCTGAGATCGTAGATCAACATTCAAAATAAAAGTCGGAATTTGAATACCGACCCAGATCTGCAATCGTAGATCAACATTCAAAATAAAATTAAAAATACGGACAAAATTTGAATGCAGATCCAGGTCTGACATCGTAGATCGACATTCAAAATAAAAGTTAAAAGACGGACAAAACTTGAATACAGACCCAGGTCTGCAATCGTAGATCGACATTCAAAATAAAAGTTAAAAGACGGAGTTAACTTGAATGCAGATCCAGGTCTGACATCGTAGATCAACATTCAAAATAAAAGTTAAAAGACGGACAAAACTTGAATACAGACCTAGGTCTGCAATCGTAGATCGACATTCAAAATAAAAGTTAAAAGACGGAGTTAACTTAAATGCAGATCCAGGTCTGAGATCGTAGATCAACATTCAAAATAAAATTAAAAATACGGACAAAATTTGAATGCAGATCCAGGTCTGACATCGTAGATCAACATTCAAAATAAAAGTCGGAATTTGAATACCGACCCAGGTCTGCAATCGTAGATTGACATTCAAAATAAAATTAAAAATACGGACAAAATTTGAATGCAGATCCAGGTCTGACATCGTAGATCAACATTCAAAATAAAAGTTAAAAGACGGACAGAACTTGAATACAGACCCAGGTCTGAGATCGTAGATCAACATTCAAAATAAAAGTTAAAAGACGGACAGAACTTGAATACAGATCCAGGTCTGAGATCGTAGATCAACATTCAAAATAAAAGTCGGAATTTGAATACCGACCCAGGTCTGCAATCGTAGATCGACATTCAAAATAAAATTAAAACTACGGACAAAATTTGAATGCAGATCCAGGTCTGAGATCGTAGATCGACATTCAAAATAAAATCTAAAATACGGACAAAACTTGAATACAGACCCAGGTCTGCAATCGTAGATCGACATTCAAAATAAAAGAGAAAAGACGGAGTTAACTTGAATGCAGATCCAGGTCTGAGATCGTAGATCAACATTCAAAATAAAAGTTAAAAGACGGACAGAACTTGAATACAGATCCAGGTCTGAGATCGTAGATCAACATTCAAAATAAAAGTCGGAATTTGAATACCGACCCAGGTCTGCAATCGTAGATCGACATTCAAAATAAAATTAAAAATACGGACAAAATTTGAATGCAGATCCAGGTCTGAGATCATAGATCGACATTCAAAATAAAATCTAAAATACGGACGAAACTTGAATACAGACCCAGGTCTGCAATCGTATATCGACATTCAAAATAAAAGAGAAAAGAAGGAGTTAACTTGAATGCAGATCCAGGTCTGACATCGTAGATCAACATTCAAAATAAAAGTTAAAAGACGGACAGAAATTGAATACAGACCCAGGTCTGAGATCGTAGATCAACATTCAAAATAAAAGTCGGAATTTGAATACCGACCCAGATCTGCAATCGTAGATCAACATTCAAAATAAAATTAAAAATACGGACAAAATTTGAATGCAGATCCAGGTCTGACATCGTAGATCGACATTCAAAATAAAAGTTAAAAGACGGACAAAACTTGAATACAGACCCAGGTCTGCAATCGTAGATCGACATTCAAAATAAAAGTTAAAAGACGGAGTTAACTTGAATGCAGATCCAGGTCTGACATCGTAGATCAACATTCAAAATAAAAGTTAAAAGACGGACAAAACTTGAATACAGACCTAGGTCTGCAATCGTAGATCGACATTCAAAATAAAAGAGAAAAGACGGACAAAATTTGAATGCAGATCCAGGTCTGACATCGTAGATCAACATTCAAAATAAAAGTCGGAATTTGAATACCGACCCAGGTCTGCAATCGTAGATCGACATTCAAAATAAAATTAAAAATACGGACAAAATTTGAATGCAGATCCAGGTCTGACATCGTAGATCAATATTCAAAATAAAAGTTAAAAGACGGACAGAACTTGAATACAGACCCAGGTCTGAGATCGTAGATCAACATTCAAAATAAAAGTCGGAATTTGAATACCGACCCAGGTCTGCAATCGTAGATCGACATTCAAAATAAAATTAAAACTACGGACAAAATTTGAATGCAGATCCAGGTCTGAGATCGTAGATCGACATTCAAAATAAAATCTAAAATACGGACAAAACTTGAATACAGACCCAGGTCTGCAATCGTAGATCGACATTCAAAATAAAAGAGAAAAGACGGAGTTAACTTGAATGCAGATCCAGGTCTGACATCGTAGATCAACATTCAAAATAAAAGTTAAAAGACGGACAGAAATTGAATACAGACCCAGGTCTGAGATCGTAGATCAACATTCAAAATAAAAGTCGGAATTTGAATACCGACCCAGGTCTGCAATCGTAGATCGACATTCAAAATAAAATTAAAAATACGGACAAAATTTGAATGCAGATCCAGGTCTGACATCGTAGATCGACATTCAAAATAAAAGTTAAAAGACGGACAAAACTTGAATACAGACCCAGGTCTGCAATCGTAGATCGACATTCAAAACAAAAGTTAAAAGACGGAGTTAACTTGAATGCAGATCCAGGTCTGACATCGTAGATCAACATTCAAAATAAAAGTTAAAAGACGGACAAAACTTGAATACAGACCCAGGTCTGAGATCGTAGATCGACATTCAAAATAAAAGTTAAAAGACGGAGTTAACTTGAATGCAGATCCAGGTCTGAGATCGTAGATCAACATTCAAAATAAAAGTCGGAATTTGAATACCGACCCAGGTCTGCAATCGTAGATCGACATTCAAAATAAAATTAAAAATACGGACAAAATTTGAATGCAGATCCAGGTCTGACATCGTAGATCAACATTCAAAATAAAAGTTAAAAGACGGACAGAACTTGAATACAGACCCAGGTCTCAGATCGTAGATCAACATTCAAAATAAAAGTCGGAATTTGAATACCGACCCAGGTCTGCAATCGTAGATCGACATTCAAAATAAAATTAAAAATACGGACAAAATTTGAATGCAGATCCAGGTCTGACATCGTAGATCAACATTCAAAATAAAAGTTAAAAGACGGACAAAACTTGAATACAGAACCAGGTCTGCAATCGTAGATCGACATTCAAAATAAAAGTTAAAAGACGGAGTTAACTTGAATGCAGATCCAGGTCTGAGATCGTAGATCAACATTCAAAATAAAAGTCGGAATTTGAATACCGACCCAGGTCTGCAATCGTAGATCGACATTCAAAATAAAATTAAAAATACGGACAAAATTTGAATGCAGATCAAGGTCTGACATCGTAGATCAACATTCAAAAAAAAGTTAAAAAGACGGACAGAACTTGAATACAGACCCAGGTCTGAGATCGTAGATCAACATTCAAAATAAAAGTCGGAATTTGAAAACCGACCCAGGTCTGCAATCGTAGATCGACATTCAAAATAAAATTAAAAATACGGACAAAATTTGAATGCAGATCCAGGTCTGAGATCGTAGATCGACATTCAAAATAAAATCTAAAATACGGACAAAACTTGAATACAGACCCAGGTCTGCAATCGTAGATCGACATTCAAAATAAAAGAGAAAAGACGGAGTTAACTTGAATGCAGATCCAGGTCTGACATCGTAGATCGACATTCAAAATAAAAGTTAAAAGACGGACAGAACTTGAATACAGATCCCGGTCTGAGATCGTAGATCAACATTCAAAATAAAAGTCGGAATTTGAATACCGACCCAGGTCTGCAATCGTAGATCGACATTCAAAATAAAATTAAAAATACGGACAAAATTTGTATGCAGATCCAGGTCTGAGATCGTAGATCGACATTCAAAATAAAAACTAAAAGACGGACAAAACTTGAATACAGACCCAGGTCTGCAATCGAAGATCGACATTCAAAATAAAATTAAAAATACGTACAAAATGTGAATGCAGATCCAGGTCTGACATCGTAGATCAACATTCAAAATAAAAGTTAAAAGACGGACAGAACTTGAATACAGACCCAGGTCTGAGATCGTAGATCAACATTCAAAATAAAAGTCGGAATTTGAATACCGACCCAGGTCTGCAATCGTAGATCAACATTCAAAATAAAATTAGAAATACGGACAAAATTTGAATGCATATCCAGGTCTGAGATCGTAGATCGACATTCAAAATAAAAGTTAAAAGACGGACAGAACTTGAATACAGACCCAGGTCTGAGATCGTAGATCAACATTCAAAATAAAAGTCGGAATTTGAATACCGACCCAGGTCTGCAATCGTAGATCGACATTCAAAATAAAATTAAAAACACGGACAAAATTTGAATGCAGATCCAGGTCTGAGATCGTAGATCGACATTCAAAATAAAATCTAAAATACGGACAAAACTTGAATACAGACCCAGGTCTGAGATCGTAGATCAACATTCAAAATAAAAGTTAAAAGACGGACAGAACTTGAATACAGACCCAGGTCTGAGATCGTAGATCAACATTCAAAATTAAAGTCGGAATTTGAATACCGACCCAGGTCTGCAATCGTAGATCGACATTCAAAATAAAATTAAAAACACGGACAAAATTTGAATGCAGACCAAGGTCTAAGATCGTAGATCAACATTCAAAATAAAAGTTAAAAGACGGACAAAATTTGAATACAGACCCAGGTCTGAGATCGTAGATCAACATTCAAAATAAAAGAGAAAAGACGTACAAAATTTGAATGCAGATCCATGTCTGACATCGTAGATCGACATTCAAAATAAAAGAGAAAAGACGGACAAAATTTGAATGCAGATCCAGGTCTGACATCGTAGATCGACATTCAAAATAAAAGTTAAAAGACGGATTTAACTTGAATGCAGACCCAGGTCTGAGATCGTAGATCAACATTCAAAATAAAAGAGAAAAGACGTACAAAACTTGAATGCAGACTCAGGTCTGAGATCATAGATCAACATTCAAAATAAAAGTCGGAAATTGAATACAGACCCAGGTCTGAGATCGTAGACCAACATTCAAAATTAATGTTAAAAGACATACAGAAGTTGAATACAGACCCAGGTCTGAGATCGTAGATCAACATTCAAAATAAAGTCGGAATTTGAATAACGACCCAGGACTGAGATCGTAGATTGACATTAACCCCCCCCCCCCCCCCCACACACACACACACACACACATCATCACCACCACACACACACACACACACACACACACACACACACACATACACACACACACACACACACACACACACAAGTCGTAATTAGAAAAACAAGCCAGGTTTGAGATCGTAAATCGACATTTACCTTTAATCAATATTAAAATGTTAATGTAGTAGTTCGACATGTGATATTGTATACATAGTTCTACAATAGTACATCAGCATTCACAGTAATTGTTAGAAGTTGGATTTGAATACAGTTCCATGTCTGCGATTCGTAAAAGCGTCATTTATAATGGTCAGAACGGAGAACAAATTTAAAATGTCTTGGTCGGAGCTGAATTTTCAACGATCAGTTCGAATATTGACTTTCAGATATAGAAGTTTCGATCGAAGATCCATATTTAAAAAAATTTCAGATCGAATAATAACATCAAAAAATAAGTTCAAATCTGACATCAACGTCGCAAAACGTTCATATCGATATGAAACAATTGGAGATCAACATTCGAGAAAAATCTCAGATTTGAGATTATCGTTTGAAGATTTTGGAATTACAACTATAACAGAAAACAGTGTATTTTCGTGTTTCTTTTTTTTTTTTTGCTACCTTACTCCTCCCCTAAGAACTTTAAATTGATGATTTAAAGATTATACTTGTATATCATGAACAAAATATTAATAGAAGAACGTTGTTTAACGTTATAATAAAATGAAAACCGCGTAATAATAGAATAAAGTAAAATGGCAGACTCAAGTTAGTTAAGATATTCTTCTTTCGGTAACTGAGCATAATCCTAATCTTGATTACCCTCAGTGTTGAAGAGTTATTTTACTTGAATTCTAGAAGACAGAACGCGAGTAACAAACTGCTCAAATAGATATAAGTGGTACATTTCAAACAAATAGAAAAATCTCTACATAACTATAAGACTTTTAATGCACGTTCAATATTCATTCTAAGAATGTTTCGTTGTTACATAAGATATAAGACCTGTGCAAGCATGACGTACATATTTTCAAGGAACGTTAGTTAAAATCATTGAAAGGAAAGAATTTCTGCTGATTTAAAAGCCAGTAAAATTCGATAAATATCTTTAAATCACGGTGAGTGACCGGTAAATAATTCCTCTACTTTTTCAGAACATTTGACGCCAATACGACACATGCCCCGAAAACATTCACTTACTCTCAATCGCCGTTGTGATCTCTCTGTCAACTACACCGTACAAAATAAAAGGGACATTTTTGCTAACAAATTTTAAATTATATTATTAAAGTTCTCTTTAAACGATCGTTCTGTTATGGCAACCCACAAGTATTAAGATATTACGAAAGTGTATCAGTATTTAAAGCTGAATAAAGTTCAAAAAGGAAGTTATAACCTCAAATACAATAATCAAAGTTATTTTTTTTTAATAAAATAAATTAGCCCGTAGACTGTGATCGTGTGCCAATATAATATTCATTTGTTGAATAACTTGAATAATATAAATCCACTTATTGATTATGTTTGCATTATAATAGTGATACTTTCTCACCTAGCGTGAGATAAGTCATATCAAATGATAGGTACTTTAACAGTTAAAATGGCATATACAAGACAGTCAAAATTTTTTATACAAAACAAATAAAAGATTAAAACTCAAAATATCCAAATTGTGATCATTAAAGAATTGACATAGACAACTCTTTCACTTAAACTTTTCATGACCAAAATAACTAGAGCATGCGTGTTTGACCAACCAAACATAACTCATCAATAACCAATGAGATTAATCAATTTCTTTTGACACTTTAAAACACTACTTTATAGAGTATGTATCATAAAATAAAACAAGGGCATCTTTTTATTGTGGCAAGTAAAATAACATATTAATTTGTTTATAAATTTTTGAGACTCAATGTTTATCTAACATTTACAAAATTTAAAATAGATGTAACAATTTTTAAAAAAAAATGGTAAATAAAAAAAGATAATTACGAGTTATTTGTTTCATAAACTGTGACTATAACGATATCGAAGTCATGATTATGCTAGAGATGTATCGTCATGTATTTACACATATCATATACACACATTCTGCTCAGGAATAACAATAAGACTAAATATATGTAAAGCAAAACAAGAGACCCAAAAGAGTCTAATTCGCTCACTTGATTTGACAAGGCAAAATGTTTTTATTGGAGAAAGCCTCTGAAAAGCTTTACTATGATGAGAATGGGATGCATGTTTCCTCATAACATTCTAGTGTCAAAATCAAATTCAACTCAATAGGCTCTTATCTTCTTCGTTTGAAATCCGTTCTAAATAGAGACAATTTATACCAAATATTTATACAAAAATATACCAAAAATGCCTTAATTAACTTAGTTCTTGAGAAAAGAGTGTGTGTTTTTTTTAAATCCCAATTTTATTCATTTTGGACCACTGCTGGCTCATTATCGATTTTAAATTCTCTTTATAAGGTTATAGCCCACCGTCTCCGATCAAACAATTCTCCAGATATCAAGATGATGAAAATAATTCCTAAAATAAATGATAGAAAAAAATTAACTGGTTTCTCATATTATTTCTATGTCTCCCTAATAGGTCCCCATATATCCTGTAAATTAACATAAGATAATTATGCATTCGTTACTATCTCAGACCTGGATCTGTATTCAAGTTCTGTCCGTCTTTTAACTTTTATTTTGAATGTCGATCTACGATCTCAGACCTGGATCTGTATTCAAGTTCTGTCCGTCTTCTAACTTTTATTTTGAATGTCGATCTACGATGTCAGACCTGGATCTGCATTCAAGTTAACTCCGTCTTTTCTCTTTTATTTTGAATGTCGATCTACGATTGCAGACCTGGGTCTGTATTCAAGTTTTATCCGTCTATTAACTTTTATTTTGAATGTTGATCTACGATCTCAGACCTGGGTCTGTATTCAAGTTCTGTTCGTCTTTTAACTTTTATTTTGAATGTTGATCTACGATGTCAGACCTGGATCTGCATTCAAATTTTGTCCGTCTTTTCTCTTTTATTTTGAATGTCGATCTACGATTGCAGACCTGGGTCTGTATTCAAGTTTTGTCCGTATTTTAGATTTTATTTTCAATGTCGATCTACGATCTCAGACATGGATCTGCATTCAAATTTTGTCCGTATTTTTAATTTTATTTTGAATGTCGATCTACGATTGCAGACCTGGGTCGGTATTCAAATTCCGACTTTTATTTTGAATGTTGATCTACGATCTCAGACCTGGATCTGTATTCAAGTTCTGTCCGTCTTCTAACTTTTATTTTGAATGTCGATCTACGATGTCAGACCTGGATCTGCATTCAAGTTAACTCCGTCTTTTCTCTTTTATTTTGAATGTCGATCTACGATTGCAGACCTGGGTCTGTATTCAAGTTTTGTCCGTCTATTAACTTTTATTTTGAATGTTGATCTACGATGTCAGACCTGGATCTGCATTCAAATTTTGTCCGTATTTTTAATTTTATTTTGAATGTTGATCTACGATTGCAGATCTGGGTCGGTATTCAAATTCCGACTTTTATTTTGAATGTTGATCTACGATCTCAGACCTGGGTCTGTATTCAAGTTTTGTCCGTATTTTAGATTTTATTTTGAATGTCGATCTACGATCTCAGACCTGGATCTGCATTCAAATTTTGTCCGTATTTTTAATTTTATTTTGAATGCCGATCATTGCAGACCTGGGTCGGTATTCAAATTCCGACTTTTATTTTGAATGTTGATCTACGATCTCAGACCTGGGTCTGTATTCAAGTCCTGTCCGTCTTTTAACTTTTATTTTGAATGTTGATCTACGATGTCAGACCTTGATCTGCATTCAAATTTTGTCCGTATTTTTAATTTTATTTTGAATGTCGATCTACGATTGCAGACCTGGGTCTGTATTCAAGTTTTGTCCGTATTTTAGATTTTATTTTCAATGTCGATCTACGATCTCAGACCTGGATCTGCATTCAAATTTTGTCCGTATTTTTAATTTTATTTTGAATGTTGATCTACGATTGCAGACCTGGGTCGGTATTCAAATTCCGACTTTTATTTTGAATGTTGATCTACGATCTCAGACCTGGATCTGTATTCAAGTTCTGTCCGTCTTCTAACTTTTATTTTGAATGTCGATCTACGATCTCAGACCTGGATCTGCATTCAAGTTAACTCCGTCTTTTCTCTTTTATTTTGAATGTCGATCTACGATTGCAGACCTGGGTCTGTATTCAAGTTTTGTCCGTCTATTAACTTTTATTTTGAATGTTGATCTACGATCTCAGACCTGGATCTGCATTCAAATTTTGTCCGTATTTTTAATTTTATTTTGAATGTAGATCTACGATTGCAGATCTGGGTCGGTATTCATATTCCGACTTTTATTTTGAATGTTGATCTACGATCTCAGACCTGGGTCTGTATTCAAGTTTTGTCCGTATTTTAGATTTTATTTTCAATGTCGATCTACGATCTCAGACCTGGATCTGCATTCAAATTTTGTGCGTATTTTTAATTTTATTTTGAATGTCGATCTACGATTGCAGACCTGGGTCGGTATTCAAATTCCGACTTTTATTATGAATGTTGATCTACGATCTCAGACCTGGGTCTGTATTCAAGTTCTGTCCGTCTTTTAACTTTTATTTTGAATGTTGATCTACGATGTCAGACCTGGATCTGCATTCAAATTTTGTCCGTATTTTTAATTTTAATTTTGAATGTCGATCTACGATTACAGACCAGGGTCGGTATTCAAATTCCGACTTTTATTTTGAATGTTGATCTACGATCTCAGACCTGGATCTGCATTCAAGTTAACTCCGTCTTTTAACTTTTATTTTGAATGTCGATCTACGATTGCAGACCTGGGTCTGTATTCAAGTTTTGTCCGTCTTTTAACTTTTATTTTGAATGTCGATCTACGATGTCAGACCTGGATCTGCATTCAAATTTTGTGCGTATTTTTAATTTTATTTTGAATGTTGATCTACGATTGCAGATCTGGGTCGTTATTCAAATTCCGACTTTTATTTTGAATGTTGATCTACGATGTCAGACCTTGGTCTGTATTCAAGTTTTGTCCGTATTTTAGATTTTATTTTGAATGTCGATCTACGATCTCAGACCTGGATCTGCATTCAAATTTTGTGCGTATTTTTAATTTTATTTTGAATGTCGATCTACGATTGCAGACCTGGGTCGGTATTCAAATTCCGACTTTTATTTTGAATGTTGATCTACGATCTCAGACCTGGGTCTGTATTCAAGTTTTGTCCGTATTTTAGATTTTATTTTGAATGTCGATCTACGATCTCAGACCTGGATCTGCATTCAAATTTTGTGCGTATTTTTAATTTTATTTTGAATGTCGATCTACGATTGCAGACCTGGGTCGGTATTCAAATTCCGACTTTTATTTTGAATGTTGATCTACGATCTCAGACCTGGGTCTGTATTCAAGTTCTGTCCGTCTTTTAACTTTTTTTTGAATGTTGATCTACGATGTCAGACCTGGATCTGCATTCACATTTTGTCCGTATTTTTAATTTTATTTTGAATGTCAATCTACGATTGCAGACCTGGGTCGGTATTCAAATTCCGACTTTTATTTTGAATGTTGATCTACGATCTCAGACCTGGATCTGCATTCAAGTTAACTCCGTCTTTTAACTTTTATTTTGAATGTCGATCTACGATTGCAGACCTGGTTCTGTATTCAAGTTTTGTCCGTCTTTTAACTTTTATTTTGAATGTTGATCTACGATGTCAGACCTGGATATGCATTCAAGTTAACTCCGTCTTTTCTCTTTTATTTTGAATGTCGATCTACGATTGCAGACCTGGGTCTGTATTCAAGTTTTGTCCGTATTTTAGATTTTATTTTGAATGTCGATCTACGATTGCAGACCTGGGTCGGTATTCAAATTCCGACTTTTATTTTGAATGTTGATCTACGATCTCAGACCTGGATCTGCATTCAAGTTAACTACTTCTTTTCTCTTTTATTTTGAATGTCGATCTACGATTGCAGACCTGGGTCTGTATTCAAGTTTTGTCCGTCTTTTAACTTTTATTTTGAATGTCGATCTACGATGTCAGACCTGGATCTGCATTCAAATTTTGTCCGTAATTTTAATTTTATTTTGAATGTTGATCTACGATTGCAGATCTGGGTCGGTATTCAAATTCCGACTTTTATTTTGAATGTTGATCTACGATCTCAGACCTGGGTCTGTATTCAAGTTCTGTCCGTCTTTTAACTTTTATTTTGAATGTTGATCTACGATGTCAGACCTGGATCTGCATTCAAGTTAACTCCTTCTTTTCTCTTTTATTTTGAATGTCGATCTACGATTGCAGACCTGGGTCTGTATTCAAGTTTTGTCCGTATTTTAGATTTTATTTTGAATGTCGATCTACGATGTCAGACCTTGATCTGCATTCAAATTTTGTCCGTATTTTTAATTTTATTTTGAATGTCGATCTACGATTGCAGACCTGGGTCGGTATTCAAATTCCGACTTTTATTTTGAATGTTGATCTACGATCTCAGACCTGGATCTGTATTCAAGTTCAGTCCGTCTTTTAACTTTTATTTTGAATGTTGATCTACGATGTCAGACCTGGATCTGCATTCAAGTTAACTCCGTCTTTTCTCTTTTATTTTGAATGTCGATCTACGATTGCAGACCTGGGTCTGTATTCAAGTTTTGTCCGTATTTTAGATTTTATTTTGAATGTCGATCTACGATCTCAGACCTGGATCTGCATTCAAATTCTGTCCGTATTTTTAATTTTATTTTGAATGTCGATCTACGATTGCAGACCTGGGTCGGTATTCAAATTCCGACTTTTATTTTGAATGTTGATCTACGATCTCAGACCTGGGTCTGTATTCAAGTTCTGTCCGTCTTTTAACTTTTATTTTGAATGTTGATCTACGATGTCAGACCTGGATCTGCATTCAAATTTTTTCCGTATTTTTAATTTTATTTTTGAATGTCGATCTACGATTGCAGACCTGGGTCGGTATTCAAATTCCGACTTTTATTTTGAATGTTGATCTACGATCTCAGACCTGGATCTGCATTCAAGTTAACTCCGTCTTTTAACTTTTATTTTGAATGTCGATCTACGATTGCAGACCTGGGTCTGTATTCAATTTTTGTCCGTCTTTTAACTTTTATTTTGAATGTCGATCTACGATGTCAGACCTGGATCTGCATTCAAGTTAACTCCGTCTTTTAACTTTTATTTTGAATGTCGATCTACAATTGCAGACCTGGGTCTGTATTCAAGTTTTGTCCGTCTTTTAACTTTTATTTTAAATGTCGATCTACGATGTCAGACCTGGATCTGCATTCAAATTTTGTCCGTATTTTTAATTTTATTTTGAATGTTGATCTACGATTGCAGATCTGGGTCGGTATTCAAATTCCGACTTTTATTTTGAATGTTGATCTACGATCTCAGACCTGGATCTGTATTCAATTTCTGTCCGTCTTTTAACTTTTATTTTGAATGTTGATCTACGCTGTCAGACCTGGATCTGCATTCAAGTTAACTCCTTCTTTTCTCTTTTATTTTGAATGTCGATCTACGATTGCAGACCTGGGTCTGTATTCAAGTTTCGTCCGTATTTTAGATTTTATTTTGAATGTCGATCTACGATTGCAGACCTAGGTCGGTATTCAAATTCCGACTTTTATTTTGAATGTTGATCTACGATCTCAGACCTGGATCTGTATTCAAGTTCTGTCCGTCTTTTAACTTTTATTTTGAATGTTGATCTACGATGTCAGACCTGGATCTGCATTCAAGTTAACTCCGTCTTTTCTCTTTTATTTTGAATGTCGATCTACGATTGCAGACCTGTGTCTGTATTCAAGTTTTGTCCGTATTTTAGATTTTATTTTGAATGTCGATCTACGATCTCAGACCTGGATCTGCATTCAAATTTTGTCCGTATTTTTAATTTTATTTTGAATGTCGATCTACGATTGCAGACCTGGGTCGGTATTCAAATTCCGACTTTTATTTTGAATGTTGATCTACGATCTCAGACCTGGGTCTGTATTCAAGTTCTGTCCGTCTTTTAACTTTTATTTTGAATGTTGATCTACGATCTCAGACCTGGATCTGCATTCAAATTTTGTCCGTATTTTTAATTTTATTTTGAATGTCGATCTACGATTGCAGACCTGGGTCGGTATTCAAATTCCGACTTTTATTTTGAATGTTGATCTACGATCTCAGACCTGGATCTGCATTCAAGTTAACTCCGTCTTTTAACTTTTATTTTGAATGTCGATCTACGATTGCAGACCTAGGTCTGTATTCAAGTTTTGTCCGTCTTTTAACTTTTATTTTGAATGTTGATCTACGATGTCAGACCTGGATCTGCATTCAAGTTAACTCCGTCTTTTAACTTTTATTTTGAATGTCGATCTACGATTGCAGACCTGGGTCTGTATTCAAGTTTTGTCCGTATTTTTAATTTTATTTTGAATGTCGATCTACGATTGCAGATCTGGGTCGGTATTCAAATTCCGACTTTTATTTTGAATGTTGATCTACGATCTCAGACCTGGGTCTGTATTCAAGTTCTGTCCGTCTTTTAACTTTTATTTTGAATGTTGATCTACGATGTCAGACCTGGATCTGCATTCAAGTTAACTCCTTCTTTTCTCTTTTATTTTGAATGTCGATCTACGATTGCAGACCTGGGTCTGTATTCAAGTTTTGTCCGTATTTTAGATTTTATTTTGAATGTCGATCTACGATCTCAGACCTGGATCTGCATTCAAATTTTGTCCGTATTTTTAATTTTATTTTGAATGTCGATCTACGATTGCAGACCTGGGTCGGTATTCAAATTCCGACTTTTATTTTGAATGTTGATCTACGATCTCAGACCTGGATCTGTATTCAAGTTCTGTCCGTCTTTTAACTTTTATTTTGAATGTTGATCTACGATGTCAGACCTGGATCTGCATTCAAGTTAACTCCGTCTTTTCTCTTTTATTTTGAATGTCGATCTACGATTGCAGACCTGGGTCTGTATTCAAGTTTTGTCCGTATTTTAGATTTTATTTTGAATGTCGATCTACGATCTCAGACCTGGATCTGCATTCAAATTTTGTCCGTATTTTTAATTTTATTTTTGAATGTCGATCTACGATTGCAAACCTGGGTCGGTATTCAAATTCCGACTTTTATTTTGAATGTTGATCTACGATCTCAGACCTGGGTCTGTATTCAAGTTCTGTCCGTCTTTTAACTTTTATTTTGAATGTTGATCTACGATGTCAGACCTGGATCTGCATTCAAGTTAACTCCTTCTTTTCTCTTTTATTTTGAATGTCGATCTACGATTGCAGACCTGGGTCTTTATTCAAGTTTTGTCCGTATTTTAGATTTTATTTTGAATGTCGATCTACCATCTCAGACCTGGATCTGCATTCAAATTTTGTCCGTATTTTTAATTTTATTTTGAATGTCGATCTACGATTGCAGACCTGGGTCGGTATTCAAATTCCGACTTTTATTTTGAATGTTGATCTACGATCTCAGACCTGGATCTGTATTCAAGTTCTGTCCGTCTTTTAACTTTTATTTTGAATGTTGATCTACGATGTCAGACCTGGATATGCATTCAAGTTAACTCCGTCTTTTCTCTTTTATTTTGAATGTCGATCTACGATTGCAGACCTGGGTCTGTATTCAAGTTTTGTCCGTATTTTAGATTTTATTTTGAATGTCGATCTACGATCTCAGACCTGGATCTGCATTCAAATTTTGTCCGTATTTTTAATTTTATTTTGAATGTCGATCTACGATTGCAGACCTGGGTCGGTATTCAAATTCCTTATTTTTTTTTGAATGTTGATCTACGATCTCAGACCTGGGTCTGTATTCAAGTTCTGTCCGTCTTTTAACTTTTATTTTGAATGTTGATCTACGATGTCAGACCTGGATCTGCATTCAAATTTTGTCCGTATTTTTAATTTTATTTTGAATGTTGATCTACGATTGCAGACCTGGGTCGGTATTCAAGTTCTGTCCGTCTTTTAACTTTTATTTTGAATGTTGATCTACGATGTCAGACCTTGATCTGCATTCAAATTTTGTCCGTATTTTTAATTTTATTTTGAATGTCGATCTACGATTGCAGACCTGGGTCTGTATTCAAGTTTTGTCCGTATTTTAGATTTTATTTTCAATGTCGATCTACGATCTCAGACTTGGATCTGCATTCAAATTTTGTCCGTATTTTTAATTTTATTTTGAATGTCGATCTACGATTGCAGACCTGGGTCGGTATTCAAATTCCGACTTTTATTTTGAATGTTGATCTACGATCTCAGACCTGGATCTGTATTCAAGTTCTGTCCGTCTTTTAACTTTTATTTTGAATGTTGATCTACGATCTCAGACCTGGGTCTGTATTCAAATTCCGACTTTTATTTTGAATGTTGATCTACGATCTCAGACCTGGGTCTGTATTCAAGTTCTGTCCGTCTTTTAACTTTTATTTTGAATGTTGATCTACGATGTCAGACCTGGATCTGCATTCAAATTTTGTCCGTATTTTTAATTTTATTTTGAATGTTGATCTACGATTGCAGACCTGGGTCGGTATTCAAGTTCTGTCCGTCTTTTAACTTTTATTTTGAATGTTGATCTACGATGTCAGACCTGGATCTGCATTCAAATTTTGTCCGTATTTTTAATTTTATTTTGAATGTCGATCTACGATTGCAGACCTGGGTCTGTATTCAAGTTTTGTCCGTATTTTAGATTTTATTTTCAATGTCGATCTACGATCTCAGACCTGGATCTGCATTCAAATTTTGTCCGTATTTTTAATTTTATTTTGAATGTCGATCTACGATTGCAGACCTGGGTCGGTATTCAAATTCCGACTTTTATTTTGAATGTTGATCTACGATCTCAGACCTGGATCTGTATTCAAGTTCTGTCCGTCTTTTAACTTTTATTTTGAATGTTGATCTACGATCTCAGACCTGGGTCTGTATTCAAATTCCGACTTTTATTTTGAATGTTGATCTACGATCTCAGACCTGGGTCTGTATTCAATTTCTGTCCGTATTTTAGATTTTATTTTGAATGTCGATCTACGATTGCAGACCTGGGTCGTTATTCAAATTTTGACTTTTTTTTTGAATGTTGATCTACGATCTCAGACCTGGATCTGTATTGAATGTTGATCTCCGATTGCCGATCTCATAGCCAACTTCACGCAACTATAATACTGTTGATAAACCAATACCAATACATGACTACATCGTCCGAACTTAAATAGTGATATTACTGTTGATAAACCGACACCAATACATGACTACAACGGCCGAACGTAAAGAGCGATATTACTGTTGATAAACAGATACCAATACATGACTACATCGTCCGAATGTAAATATTGATACTACTGTTGATAAACAGACGCCAATACATGACTAGATCGTCCGAACGTAAATAGTGATATAACTGTTGATAAACAGACGCCAGTACATTACTACATCGTCCGAACATAAATAATTATATTACTGTTGATAAACCGATTCTAATAAATGACTATATCGTACGAACGTCAATAGTGATTATTACTGTTGATAAACCAATACCAATACATGACTACATCGCCCGAACGTAAATAGCGATATTACTGCTGATAAACCGATACCAATACATGACTACATTGTCCGAACGTAAATAGTGATATTACTGTTGATAAACCGTTACCAATACATGACTACATTATCCAAACGTAATTAGAGTTATTACTGTTGATATACCGATACCAATACATGACTACATCGCCCGAACGTAAATAGCGATATTACTGTTGATTAAACGATATCAATACATGACTACATCGCCCGGCCGTAAATAGTGATATTACTGTTGATAAACCGATACCATTACATGACTACATCGCCCGACCGTAAATAGCGATATTACTGTTGATAGACAGACGCCAATACATGACTACATCGTCCGAACGTAAATAGCGATATATCTGTTGATAAACCGATACCAATCCATAACTACATCGTCCGAACGTAAATAACGATATTACTGTTGATAAACAGACGCAAATACATTACTACATCGTCCGAACGTAAACAGCGATATTACTGTTGATAAACCGACACCAATACATAACTACATCGTCCGAACGTAAATAGTGACATTACTGTTGATAAACTGACGCTAATACATTACTACATCGTCCGAACGTAGTTAGTGATGATACTGTTGATAAACCGATACTAATACATAACTACATCAACCGAACGTAAACAGTGATATTACTGTTGATAAACCGATACCGATACATTATTATATCGTCTGAACGTAAATAGTGATATTACTGTGATAAACAGACGCCAATAAATTACTACATCGTCCGGACGTAAAAAGTGATATTACTGTTGATAATCAGATGCCAATAAATAACTACCTCGTCCGCACGTAAATAGCGATATTACTGTTGATAAACCGATACCAATACATAACTTCATAGTCCGAACATAAATATTGATATTACTGTTGATAAACCGATACCAATACATGACTCCATCGTCCGAAAGTAAAAAGTCATTATTACTGTTGGTAAACCGATACCAATACATGACTACATCGCCCGAACGTAAAAAGCGATAATACTGTTGATAAACCAATACCAATACATGACTACATCGTCCAAACGTAAATAGTGATATAACTGTTGATAAACCGATACCAATACATGACTACAACGTCGAACGTAAATAGCGATATTACTGTTGATAAACCGGTACCAATACATGACTACATCGTCCGAACGTAAATATTGATACTACTGTTGATAAACAGACGCAAATACATGACTACATCGTCCGAACGTAAATAGTGATATTACTGTTGATAAACAGACGCCAATACATGACTACATCGTCCGAACACAAATATTGATATTACTGTTGATAAACCGATACCAATACATGACTACATCGTCCAAACGTAATTAGAGTTATGACTGTTGATAAACCGATACCAATACATGACTACATCGCCCGAACGTAAATAGCGATATTACTGTTGATAAACCGATATCAATACATGACTACATCGCCCGGCCGTAAATAGTGAATATTATTGTTGATAAACGGATACCAATACATGACTACATCGCCCGACCGTAAATAGCGATATTACTGTTGATAGACAGACGCCAATACATGGCTACATCGTCCGAACGTAAATAGCGATATTACTGTTGATAAACCGATACCAATCCATAACTACATCGTCCGAACGTAAATAGCGATAGTACTGTTGATAAACAGACACCAATACATTACTACATCATCCGAACGTGAATAGCGATATAACTGTTGATAAACCGACACCAATACATAATTACATCGTCCGAACGTAAATAGTGATATTACGGTTAATAAACCGACACTAATACATTACTACATCGTCCGAACGTAAATAGCGATATTACAGTTGATAGACAGACGCCAATACATGACTACATGGTCTTAACGTAAATATGTGATATTACTGTTGATAAATCGATACCAATACATAACTACATCGTCTGAAAGCAAATAGCGACATTACTGTTGGTAAACCGATACCAATTCATGACTACATCGTCAGAAAGTAAACAGCAATATTACTGTTGGTAAACAGATGCCAATACATAATTACATCGTCCGAACATAAATAGCGATATTACTGTTGAAAAACCGATATCAATACAGGACTACATCGTCCGAAAGTAAATAGCGATATTACTGTCGGAAAAACCGATACCAATACATAACAACATCGTTCCAACATAAAATGGTATATTACTGTTGATAAACTGATACCAATATATAACTACATCGTCCGAAAGTAAATACTGATATAACTGTTGATAAACAGACGCCAATACATGACTATATCGTCCGAACGTTTATAGTGATATTACTGTTGATAAACAGACGCCAATATATTACTACATAGTCCAAACGTAAATAGTGATATAACTGTTGGTAAACCGACACCAATACATTACTTCATCGTTCGAACGAAAACACCGATATTACTGTTGGTAAACAGACGCCAATACATTACTAAATCGTCCGAACGTAAATAGTGATATTACTGTTGATAAACCGACACCAATACATGACTACATCGTCTAAACGTAAATAGAGATATTACTGTCGATTAACCGACACCAATACATTACTACATCGCCCGAACGTAAATAGCGATATAACTGTCGATAAACCCACACCAATACATTACTACATCATCCGAACGTAATTAGCGATTTTACTGTTGATAAACCGATACCAATACATTACTACATCGTCCGAAAGTAAATAGCGACATTACTGTTGGTAAACCGATACCAATTCATGACTACATCGTCAGAAAGTAAACAGCAATATTACTGTTGGTAAACAGATGCCAATACATAATTACATCGTCCGAACATTAATAGCAATATTACTGTTGAAAAACCGATATCAATACAGGGCTACATCGTCCGAAAGTAAATAGCGATATTACTGTCGGAAAAACCGATACCAATACATAACAACATCGTTCCAACATAAAATGGTATATTACTGTTGATAAACTAATACCAATATATAACTACATCGTCCGAATGTAAATACTGATATAACTGTTGATAAACAGACGCCAATACATGACTATATCGTCCGAACGTTTATAGTGATATTACTGTTGATAAACAGACGCCAATACATTACTACATCGTCCGAACGTAAATAGTGATATAACTGTTGATAATCAGATGCCAATAAATAACTACCTCGTCCGCACGTAAATAGCGATATTACTGTTGATAAACCGATACCAATACATAACTTCATCGTCCGAACATAAATATTGATATTACTGTTGATAAACCGATACCAATACATGACTCCCTCGTCCGAACGTAAAAAGTCATTATTACTGTTGGTAAACCGATACCAATACATGACTACATCGCCCGAACGTAAAAAGCGATAATACTGTTGATAAACCAATACCAATACATTACTACATCGCCCAAACGTAAATAGAGATATTACTGTCGATTAACCGACACCAATACATTACTACATCGTCTGAACGTAAATAGTGATATAACTGTTGATAAACCGATACCAATACATGACTACATGGTCTGAATGTAAATATGTGATATTACTGTTGATAAACCGGTACCAATACATGACTACATCGTCCGAAAGTAAATAGCGGCATAACTGTTGGTAAACCGATACCAATTCATGACTACATAGTCCAAACGTAAATAGTGATATAACTGTTGGTAAACTACTACATCGTTCGAACGAAATTAGCGATATTACTGTTTGTAAACAGACGCCAATACATAACTACATCGTCCGAACGTAAATAGCGATATAACTGTTGATAAACCGATACCAATACATGAATACATCGTCCGAACGTAAATAGCGATATAACTGTTGATAAACCGATACCAAAACATAAGTAAATCGTCTGAACGTAAAGAGTGGTATTGTTGAAACAGACCCCAATACATTACTACATCGTCCGAACATAAAAAGTGATATTACTGTTGATAAACCGATACCAATACATTACTACATCGTCCGAACGTAAATAGCGATATAACTGTTGATAAACCGATACCAATACATGAATACATCGTCCGAACGTAAATAGCGATATAACTGTTGATAAACAGATACCAAAACAATACTAAAACGTCTGAACGTAAAGAGTGGTATTGTTGAAACAGACCCCAATACATTACTACATCGTCCGAGCGTAAATAGCGATATTACTGTTGATAAACCGACACCAATACATGACTACATCGCCCGAACGTAATTAGCGATATTACTGTTGATAAACCGATACCAATACATGACTAAATCTCCTGAACGTAAATAGCGATATTATTGTCGATAAACCGATACCAATACATTACTTCATCGCCCGAACGTAAATATTGATATAACTGTTGATAAACCGAAACCAATACATAACTACATCATCCGAATGTAAACAGTGATATTGCTGTTGAAACAGACCCCAATACATTACTACATCGTCTGAACGTAAATAGCGATATTACTGTTGATAAAGAGACGCCAATAGATGACTACAATGTCCGAACGTAAACAGTGATATTACTGTTGATAAACCTATACAAATACATTACTATATCGTCCGAACGTAAACAGCCATATTACTGTTGATAAACCGAAACCAATACATAACTACATCGTCCGAATGTAAACAGTGATATTGCTGTTGAAACCAACACCAATACATAACTACATCGTCCGAACGTAAATAGCAATATTACTGTTGATGAACCGATACCAAAACATAACTACAACGTCTGAACGTAAATAGTGATATTGTTGAAACCTACCCAAATACATTACTACATCGTCCGAACGTAAATAGCGATATTTCTGTTGATAAACCGATACCAATACATAACTACATCGTCCGAACGTAAATAGTGATATTACTGTTGAAACAGACACCAATACATGACTATATCGTCCGAAGGTAAATAGTAATAATACTGTTGATAAACCGACACCAATACAGTACTACATCGTCCGAACGTAAATAGCGATATTACTGTTGATAAACCGATACCAATACATAACTTCATCGTCCGAACATAAATATTGATATTACTGTTGATAAACCGACACCAATACATAACTACATCGTCCGAACATAAATATTGATATTACTGTTGATAAACCGACACCAATACATGACTACATCGCTTGAACGTAAATAGTGATATTACTGTTGATAAACCGATACCAATACATGACTAAAGTGCACGAACGGAAATAGCGTTATAACTGTTGATAAACAGACGCCAATACATGACTACATCGTCCGAACATAAAAAATGATATTACTGTTGATAAACCGATACCAATACATGACTACATCGCCCAAACGTCATTAGCGATATTACTGTTGATAAACAGACACCAATGCATAACTACATCGTCCAAACGTAAATAGCAATATTACTGTTGATAAACAGACGCCAATACATTACTACATCGTCCGAACGTAAATAGTGATATTACTGTTGATAAACCGATACCAATACATAACTACATCGTCCGAACATAAATATCGATATTACTGTTGATAAACCGACACCAATACATAACTACATCGTCCGAACATAAATATTGATATTACTGTTGATAAACCGACACCAATACATGACTACATCGCCCAAACGTAAATAGCGATATTACTGTTGATAAACCAATATCAATACATGACTACATCGCCCGAACGTAAATAGTGATATTACTGTTGATAAACCGACACCAATACAAGACTACATCGCCCGAACGTAAATAGCGATATTACTGTTGATAAACCAATACCAATACATGACTCCATTGTCCGAATGTCAATAGTGATTATTACTGTTAATAAACCAATACCAATACATGACTACATCGCCCTAACGTAAATAGCGATATAACGGTTGATAAACCGATACCAATACATGACTTCATCGTCCGAACGTAAATATTGATACTACTGTTGATAAACAGACGCCAATACAGTACTACATCGTCCAAACGTAAATGGTGATATTACTGTTGATAAACAGACGCCAATACATTACTTCATCCTCCGAACATAAATAGTTATATTACTGTTAATAAACCGATACCAATAAATGACTATATCGTCCGAACGTCAATAGTGATTATTACTGTTAATAAACCAATACCAATACATGACTACATCGCCCGAACGTAAATACCGATATTACTGTTGATAAACCGATACCAATACATGACTACATTGTCCGAACGTAAATAGTGGTATTACTGTTGATAAACCGTTACCAATACATGACTACATTGTCCAAACGTAATTAGAGTTATTACTGTTGATAAACCGATACCAATACATAAATACATCGCCCGAACGTAAATATCGATATTACTGTTGATAAATCGATATCAATACATGACTACATCGCCCGGCCGTAAATAGTGATATTACTGTTGATAAACCGATACCAATGCATAACTACATCGCCCGACCGTAAATAGCGATATTACTGTTGATAGACAGACGCCAATACATGACTACATCGTCCGAATGTAAATACCGATATTACTGCTGATAAACCAAAACGAATACATGACTACATGTCCCGAACGTAAATAGTGATATTACTGTTGATAAACCGATACCAGTACATGACTACATCGCCCGAACGTAAATAGCGATATTACTGTTGATAAACAGACGCCAATACATGACTACATCGTCTGAACGTAAATTGCGATATAACTGTTGATAAACCGATACCAATATATATGACTACATTGCCCGAACCTAAATAGTAATATTACTGTTGATAAACCGACACGAATACATGACTACATCGTCCGAACATAAATAGTTATATTACTGTTGATAAACTGACACTAATACATTACTACATCGGCATCATATCGTATGTTACTAATCGCTGTATGGATAAGTCGTTTAAATCCCCTACATATTGATGGGAATATTAATGAGTGGCAGGTAAAACCTTACGTACAATATTATAATTTACGATATACGTGTTATGCTTATTATTTCTTATCATAAAATTATCAATCATTTGATTTCAGGATTTCATTTTGTATTCCTATTCTCTGAACGGTTTGCCTGTCTCATTACGTCTTGTGCTGGGCGGCACCGTGCCTATGGACGATATACTATATACTTTCGTGATATCAAATGTGTTTCTGATACATTCTGTGTCTCGGATGTCAACATTTATTTCTGCACTTTTGGTAGTTAATAGCGCATTTCAGTTTATTTTTTCTGATGCATTTCTGATACATCCTTTGTGTAACGACCTCACCACCAAAATAATTGTCCTTGTTTAATCCTTAATTTGAACCGTCTTTGGAGTCATTCTATGAAAAGAAAAAAAAAATGAAATCACTGAAATATACAGATTTTAAAATAATAAATTATATCTAATACAAATACACCAAGCTTTGTTGAAAAATATTTAAAAGCAATGTTTTTTACAGGGCCGATATTTGGGCTTCGTGAAACTGGTCCTTGCACTATTGCACTCTTGATAGTAAGCGCATTTCAATTTTCTACCATGATGTAAATTTAAAAGTTCGCAGGTGTGATTGAGAACATACTTAAGGTCACGTGAACGTAGTAGTAGTCCTTGCCCTTTTGATCTGGTAATTTTTATTTCACCTGTTTAGCACAAGTTACTGACCTTAACATTTCGTTTCGTTCAGAAGAAGCACTAATACGTACTTGTACTGCACAGAGCGCATATATTGATGTCGCGCTCGGTAATGGTATTTGCG
Source organism: Panopea generosa (assembly GCA_029582155.1). Taxonomy (NCBI): domain Eukaryota; kingdom Metazoa; phylum Mollusca; class Bivalvia; order Adapedonta; family Hiatellidae; genus Panopea; species Panopea generosa. The sequence continues at coordinate 18,504,419 of CM055910.1, forward strand.
TTATAAAACTAATACCCGAAATATATAAAACTGTTCCCGAATACTTGATCGTTTTTTGGAATTATACTTAGTTATATCAAAATAAAGCCCGTGGAACGATATTTGCAGTTGACGGATATAAACTATGCTATTGATATGCTCTATATATTTGAATTAAATTTTAATAATAAGTCACATTTAACGTATATTTTCCCGTGTCCCGGCGTAACATACCACGGGTCCCGGCCTAGAATGTTATGTTTAAAAACGGCGCAAAAGGAAGATATCGGGTCTATTCACTGGAGAAAGTGACATAATTTCAGGTTACAGACATGTGTGTTTTATTACAACAAACTTAACACGCGGTTCATTACGTATATGCTAAATGTCCCGAAAAACAAACGACTCGTCAATAAAGTCATACTGAACAGTCAAGAAGAAAAATAATGTTTAGTATTGCATTAAAAATGTGTATGTATATGTTCATTGTTTTATTATATGGTACTTGATGACTTTTTTTTATATTGCGATTATGAGATATAACATTTTTAAGGTGTTGTCCGCCAACGTTATTTGAAAGAAATATATAAAACGTATTTGATTAGTTTAATTATTTAAAAAAAATCGCGAACATATACATTTATAAATCATATCATACTAAAGTAAAATTTCAGTGGAACATGGTTATGTGGAATTAAATATGTTCACTTTGCTCTGAATGGTACAGATTTCGTATTTAAAATGTCTTCTATAATTTGCTGCCCCTTAGCATTTTTACCAAAAAATAACATCTGTCCTCACATTTTGACCATATTAACCCTATTTTTAACACAGAATATTTATTGTCTTTTGAAAACTATATTAACGAGTAAATTTAGTTTCTGTTAGTGTTCCAAAATATTGAAAATTTTGGAAAATCATTTAAACCACGTATCAAGCATTTCCGATGTCCTCTATCAAATATTGACATCGTCAGCTTGACGTTCTTTTAATACGGATAACACCTATGGACGCCGCTGGTAATGTACGTGGTATACTGTATTCTTATAGTAAACGTAGGTACAGTAATACCAGAATCCGCAGAAAATCATGATTCCGTTCCAGTAATTGATATTCGGCTATTTTCTTTCAAAATTAATGACACGAAATACATGAATAAAAACGTCATATTACATTTTATATAATTTGAACGTTATCGTCGTGTTACGCTTAGAGATACCATAACCGTGCGCAACGCCAGTGCGTACAGTGTGGATGCACTTATACAATCAGATGCGCGTTCAGTAAATTGGGCGTTTGGTCGAGCGCCTGCCGGGAATAGCATTGGCTTGTTGGACGCTTGCGAGCACCCGCTTATAATTCAAGATGGCGTCAATCAAGAACAAAGATTTCAACAACTTGTAACATCTGATGCCATCTTGGAAATCTTGGCGAAACATCTTTCGAGTAGAATCGCGCATGTTTCAAGCACTCACGTGGGCGCCTGCTTCAAAACCAGAGCGCTCGGGATATCTCTGAGCGCTCGCATTATTGAATGCATGTCAGGTCTATTTACCTCCGATGCAAAATCAGGGAATTCTACGCATGTCCCACAATGCTTAGCAATTAAACGCTAAATATACTATGACGTCATTCAAACTTACCCTGAAGTAACTGATCAATCAACGTGCTCAAATGTACTGCTTTAACGGACTCAATCGGGACAGCTGTATCCGTTCTATAGACCAGCTACTAACCTGAGAGGAAAGTGACATTGAAACAAACTTACAAAAAATTGCAACGGAGTACTTAATTTAGTTTAAAAACAAGCTCATCATTTGACCAGCCCGAACTTATTGACGTCAGGATGACAGCTAGCATTACACCAGGTACATAACCTGCTATGGAAGAACGCAAATTTAGAGTAAAAACAAGCTCATACCATTTCCTTCTGTCAAACTTTATCATTGTATCACAACTGTATCATCCACACTGTGCATGCACTGAGTGGTTTAGCTGACCCTAAAATGATGTGCAAGCCCGCCATATTGTAGAACGTAAAAGAAAAAATTTAGGAGGCATTTTTTTTCGTTTTGGGGAGCTACAACGATCATCGGAAAAAATATTTAAAAACGTGCAAGCCCGGGCGTTGTGGCGAAAAGCCAGTTACGTCACTGGCGAACATAAAAACTGTTGTTTACCACCTCTTGAACATAATTATGACAGATAGATTGTGAATGACAACTAGTTTTACAGACAGTACAACTCTGAATTACGTCTGGCCCATCTGCAAATTACTAGCAAAGTTTTATTCGCGCAATTTCCAACGATTGAGCCGGGTATGAAACCTGAGAGGACGGCGATCGAAATGCAACGCACTGCCAAGGAGAACCTAAAACCCTAATTAAGGTTGAAAATGAGCTCATCATTTCGCTAGACACACTTGTTAACACGAACTCAAGTTACACTTATTTAAACTGTTATCTTATCAATGTTAAAACAAAATTCCATCTGTTACAAGGAAATAATAGGGCAACGTCATTTGTTGCGATTGACATATTTCAGACCTTCACGAACAAACGGTTTATATATTTGTTTCATGTTCTGAAGGCAAAACAGCTCGTTAGTTTATGATAATGATGTTGCCGATGGTGATGGTTATGATGCTGATGATGATGATGATGACAATCACAATAATAATGACAATGGCAATGACATGAGACCGGGGTGGTATTCACCAACCATTTTTGAGACGATTCTTAGACTTGAGCTTGAAGCTCCAAATTTTAACCTCAGATGTCAAGTTTATCATGAGATATAGAATAATTGTGATATTGATTTCACTATATATTAGACGTCCCGTCATGCTTGCAAATTTTGGTCTAAAAAAATGGTCTTTAAGTTTATTTTTTCAAAATTCAGTCTTGAGTTCAAGTCTAAGAATATTCTTAAGAACGGTTAGTGAATACCAGTCCGGGTATATGTTAAAAATTAAAAAAAATAAAAACTTCGCTTGAAATAAAAAACAACACAAAACAATAAAGAAATAACGTTTTAGAAAGTAACACAATATCTTAACCAATGTTAAAACTAATAAACATTTGTGCTGCCAAAAAATAATTCGAAATATCACATACCTAAATAAAAAATACTTCGTTCCTTAAAAACAGATATGGCCAAATACATCAGTGTTTCTTTAAAGAAACAACTTTTGATTTAGAATCGAACCTATATCTACGAATGAATAAAACAACAACAAAACAACAACACAAAAGCACGATCGTTTTCCTTATCTTTAGAGAGATATGAATAAAATGCTATTTTTTTAGAAAAATGTATCCATTATAATACTTTGCCAAAACAATTATATATTGAAAATTCAAGGGGACAGTAATTTTAAAAAAAAGCAATGGTTTTAAAAATAATAGGTTGTGTTTGTTCAAGGACCTTTCATAATCCGAACTTATATGAACTCCTCGAAAGAAACTTTCAATCAGGGCTGTAGTGTTAGAGTGTTGAAGGGACTGCGGGTTCGATCCCCAGCTCGACCCGATGCCTTTAAAACTCTCAGTTCTGGTTCTAACCAGGAAGCGTACCTGAGAGCGGTTCATATACGTTTTGAGCAAAAATTAATGAGTACAAAATAAACATTCGTTTTTACATGTCATTGTTTTCATAAGTGGGGGACATTAAACTCATAAACAGTTATCTCGACCTAAGATACGAGCTCTAGAGAAACTATTTAAGTAAAGGTTGGACAAGACAAACGCCAGATTAGCTCTCTGCACAGAGGAGTCTCTCAGATTGTAAGTAGTTTTGTTTTGTAAACAATCACATCTTTGTCAGTAGCTTTGCCTTGTAAACAATTAAACTTGTGTAAACATATACATGTAATTTGCAACTGTGCAACTGAGTTTGATGGGAGCATACTGCGAGCATAAAGAAATTTTTGCCTTTTCGTTTATTTATTGAATGTTAGTTTTACTGAACAAAATATTTTCAACTGCAATATATTAACGTCCGGCAATATTTCTTAAAATTACTTCTGCTCTAAAAGCGATAAACCGATTTAATTTAAAAACATCTTATACGGATATTCTAATTTGTTAAATGATATTTGAAAACGTGTTTTCAATGTGTGTTTATATATTTCTTAGAAATTACCTAATAAATTAAACTAAAATAATCGTTTTATCGAACATATTTTTATGAGTGACAGACAAAAATAGCATTGATATAGGATTTATAAATTGCATGAATTCGGAACTTCAACAATAAAGTGCTTTTGAACGTCACTTTATATATTTCTGTAATATAACGTTTAATTAAATGCAAATATAATTAAAGAATTAATGCTATTCGTAGAACGTTCGTACAGAACGTAAAAGTAAACTCTGAAGGTCTCACTAAACGGTTGAATTTTGTTCTTTGTTCTATATAAAATAAGGTCTAGGATTTCCACGTTAAAAAATTAATTCCACATAGCTTTGCTTGTAGAATGCAATTCTATATCTCATGACTGTTTGAAACAAGAAGTTTATTCCTTATTTATGTCATTAACGAATCTATTAGTTTCTAACACCTTACGTCCGCAAATGATTGTATGAGTACGTTGAAGTCGGTGAATGAAACAACAAAATTCATGCAACCGTTAACTTCAATAGTGTCAGTAGAAACGAGAACCAATTTCACCATTTACCCACCGCAATATTTTGTTAATGCTGTTTTATCGTAATATGTATTCGAAGTTAAGCACGAACGTTCACTGGTGTGCTTTCATTTGATATGAACGACGCAATTCTATGTAGACTAGGTTCAATGAAGGAGTTATAAGCCGTCATTGTTATGTCAGCGACGGCTAACATACTATTTATTAACACGACTACCCTTTTCTGGGATCCTGGAAGTGTAACCAGTAATTAAACACGCACATCTCCACAAGTAACAGATCACTTTCCTGCTTGAATTAGCGGTGAGTGACAGATGACAATGAGACGCAATATCGTATATTAATCATCACGGAAATTGTGAACGGGCGGATATTCGAACTTACGACCCCTGGCTTGATAATCAGACGCATAGTGATATAAAAATTAAATGACGCTAAAGCTACTTTTCTACTACTACTGCTGCTGCTGCTGCTACTACTACTACTACTACTACTACTGATACTACTACTACTACTACTACTATTACTACTACTACTACTACTACTACTACTACTACTACTACTTCTGATATTATTATTACTACTACTACTACTATTCTTACTGCTACTTCTACTTCTACTATTATTACTACTACCACTACTACTACTACTACTACTACTACTACTAATGCTGCTGCTGCTATTACTACTACCACTACTACTACTACTACTACTACTCCTACTACTACTACTACTACTACTACTACTACTACTACTACTAATACTATTGCTACTACAACTGCTACTATAACTACAACTACTACTACTACTACTACTACTACTACTACTACTACTACTACTACTACTACTACTACTACTACTACTACTACTACTACTACTACTACTACTACTACTACTCTTCTACTACTACTATTACTATAACTACAACTACTGCTGCTGTTACTACTACTATTACTACTACTACTACTACTACTACTACTACTACTACTACTACTACTACTACTACTACTACTTCTACTACTACTACTTATAATAATAATAATAATAATGATCATAATGATAATAATGATAATAATAATAATAATAATAATAATAATAATAATAATAATAATAATAATAATAATAATAATAATAATAGTAAAATAATAATAATAATGATCATACTAACAATTCTTAGATTTTAACTCAACGATAAAAACTACTTGTCCAAGTCAACCTTCCAACCTTTGAGGCCCTGCTCTGACATACAAACATACTTATATTATTTATTATTTGTATTAATAATACCTGTATATCTATTTATAGAATCATGTTGTTCGTTCTATTCCTGGCATTTTTCGGTGCGGCACAAGCGTGCTCCCCCGTTACTATTACCAACCATTGGAATGGAGGCTTCCAAGGGAAGGTAACCCTTCACGCGTCTCATGCGTTGCATGGATGGAAAGGCCATTTCATATTTTCTTCTCCAGTTGACTCTGTAGAGGTTTGTCTATTTAAAGTATTCCTTTTTAATATAAACTGAACGGAACAGCTAACCCGCCACCTGATTAAGTCTGTATTGTTGAATTTGACAGATATTGTTGTATACAAATTATAATGATGCTACTTGATATTTTGACGAAAATAATAGAAATACAGAAGTGGCTGGTTAGCTGTGCCGTTCAGTATAGTTTACTTGTGTTCACTGAACCAATCACGTGTACACGTGTAGAAGAACGGGAAGCTTGCATCTCATGACTAAATGTTGATCATTGATGACATGTCAGTATAATATAATAATCTTTCAACCATATTTGGCATTTTTTATTTTAAATATTTTAGGTAAAGCATTTTGACATATTGCCAAAAAAGAGAAAAAGAGATAACACTACTGTATCGTGTCTTAGTCCTAATTAATACTATACTCACTTTTTTTTCAAAGAAAGAAACAAATATAATGTATTGAGATATTAAAAATCAAGATTACAATATTCTGTTGTAAAAACGTGATAATAAAATTAATATCAACATTGCAGATCTGGAGGGCAAAGGTCATTAAAAATGGAGGCAACGATTTTACTGTGGAAAATATGGACTTCGATGCAGAACTGGCTAACGGGGCCGACCTTGATCTTGACTTCGTAGCGCGTGCTTCTGGGGATTCCCCACCGACTGTCCAATTTTACGTAGAAGGTAGGTCTCATGACGTAATTTCTCTAAAGGAGAGACTGCTGCTTATTCATAAAAAAATCTCGAAAAAAAAATCAAAATAATGTCACCTATAATGTTCAGTTCCGCTTACAGCTTTCAACGCTAGGCTGTTTTAAACAAGATATATGTGATGAAATTTCAACGGCAAATCCAGGAAGGGTGTGGAAGGGTTAATAGAGGACGTCCACAAACAAAGCGGATAGTTAAAACTTATTTTTTTTTCTGCGATTGTGAAACAAGTTATATCAGTTAAGACAAATCACTCTCGACGTCTTCCTGGGCAGAACCAGCGCTAAGCATAATTATGCTGAAAGAGTGTCTTGCTAAATGATAGCACACATAGCCGGGTCGGAGATCGAACCCTCGACCCTCCGATCATGGATACGATACTCTATCACTGGGCTACGCGCTCCGCAAGCGAATGGTTCCCGACGGGTTTTAATCACAATTTTGACTGAAAACGATGATGTTTTAAAGTATTTATGATTCACCAGAATTTGAGGCCAACCTGTGTAAAAAAACAACGAGTGGTGATAGTATACGCCTATATTGATGGAATAATTGAGACAAACAGATATCGGATTTTAGATAAGCTATATACTGGACTTCATCTTTTGCAGTCTTGACCACCGCCAAATTATAACAGTTAAAACTGACAAAAAGGACTACTTTTTATTCCTTGAATTTGTTTTTTCCATACACATGTATTGTATATATGCAAACAGCAACATCAAGTAATATATATATAAAGGACATTGTAGTTTGTCTGTTTTATTGAAAATGTTGCATGAAATATTATACACATACTACAGTAATAGAAATCATATGAGCCCGGCGCCGCATGGATATTTATTAAAGTCCGACTGGTTGTACTTTGATTTGACCTCGGTATCGCGCACGTATGGTAGGTCTGAGATTGCAGAGGTTTAATGTTCATTTGATTGGGAAAATAATTAAATTTTAACAGTGTTTAATTGGCTCAATTTCATTGGAGCTTTCAATGTATTCTGTTGAGAAACCCGAATCCAATTCAGCTGTATTTTTATTTATACTCAATTAATTTAGCTCGGTTTTGAAATATGCTCAGAGCTTTCGAGTCCGTTTTCTGGGTAGAATCAGTACTGGGTGTTGTTAATCATCGAACCCGTAAACTCAGATCAATTGGATTTTTATTGATAATATTTTATTTAACAGCTTGATAGTTAAATTATATCAAGGCTTTTGTGAGTCCGTTGCCTGGTTGGAACCCATCTGTTACTTTTAACATTTGAATCACGGATGGAGGGTGAAATTACTCGACATTCAGTGAATCAAGGATAGGAAAATGAAATGCCTCGACATTCAATGAATCGCGAATAGGAGGGTGAAATACCTCGACATTCAGTGATTCGCGAATAGGAAGTTAAAATGCCTCGACATTCATTGAATCACGGATAGGAGGTTAAAATGCCTCGACATTCATTGAATAACGGATAGGAGGATGAAATTCCTCAACATTCAATGAATCACGAATAGGAGGATGAAATGTCTCGACATTCAGTGAATCACGACATTCAATGAATCGCGAATAGAAGGGTGTAATGCCTCGACATTCAGTGAATCATGGATAGCAGGGTGAAATGTCTCGACATTCAGTGAATCACGGATAGGGGGAGAAATGCCTCAACAATCAGTGAATAACGGATAGCAGGGTGAAATGCCTCGACATTTGGCGAATCACGGAAAGTGGTGGTGGGGGGGATGCCTCGACATTCAGCGAATAACGGATAGCAAGATGAAATGCATCAATATTAAGCGAATCACAAATAGGAGGATAAAATCCTCGAAATTCAGTGAATAACGGATAGGAGGATGAATACGCCTCTACATTAAACACATTTTACCGTCTTCATTTATTTATTCTTAATTTCCCATTTGTTTTACAGGAATGGACCCATGTGACGGCTCCGGTTCTACCGGAACTGGAACTGGAACTGGTACCGGTACAGGAAGCGGACCAGTCGCAACCTCAGCCCCAGGAGTGACCGGCTCTGGCTCTGCTGTGTCCTATGCACCAAGTGGTGCTGGTGGTATGTATTTTGTTAGAATATTTAGCATTATTTTATTGCCATTAAATACTGACAGACGATCAGACAGCCTAATCATTCAATTCGCGAAATAACAATTAAATGCTTTATATATTTGTAGCAGTTGGAAGTGAGTGAAATATTCGTGATTTCCTCTTTCGTTATTTAAAGAGGCCGCACCTATATTGCCGATTTCTTCTCGATTTTGGCTGTAAAAATGTTATCAATCATAATATAATATTGATATTTTGTTCAATAACTTATATTGTATTTTGTCTCTGTAGTGTAAAATTCATTAATTTTGTTGACTTAATACTTTATCGACGCCGGCGATAAAGTCACTCATTGGCCACTATCGGGTTGTGCTAAAACATTAATGAATAAAACGGAGTTGCTTGTGACTTGTAACATGTATACGGCGTTATATGTAATTAGGCGGATTTTTTTTCGGAAATAGTCGTCCACAATGTTAAAATAATATTTTAAATCGAATTTGATATTTAGAAATATGAAAAAAGAACACTTTGTCCTATTTAAGATTTGCAATATACATTCTTAATTCCCTATATATTTTTGTATCGGGCGGATCCGATGACAGTATATCATATCTATTAAAACAATCAATAAGCAATCCGTTTGTAGCCTAAGTTGCACAAGGCAAGCACAAATTGCATGATGACCAGCCATTCGATACTTTAAGTACAAAAAACAATCACCAACGGCATGATAACCATGCGTTTGGTACTTGCATTACACAAAACAAGCACCAATCGTATGATAAGCACACTTTTGGTACCTAAAAAAAAAGACAGGCAGCAACGATGTGAGATTCGCACGTTTGGTACCTAAAATAATACACAAGACAGACACCAACGACATGAGATCCACACGTTTGGTACCTAAACTACACGAGACAATCACCAACAGCATGATACCTTTATTACATAATACAAGGGCTATATGCATGATAAGTACTTGTTTTGGTACTTAAATAACACAAGACAAGAGCCAACTACTTGAGAACCAAGCACTTGGTACCAAAATGACACAATAAAAGTACCAATGGAATGAGAACCACACGTTTTGTACAAATTAAAAAATAATAAATAAAAGCAAACCTAATATTCATTTCAGTTAAATTGATGACAAGCAGTCTAGGACTTGTCCTCGTGCTTGAAAATATTATTTGGATTTAAAATGTTGTTGTCACTTTATAGTAATTCATATGAAACGTGCAACATTCCTCACTCACACTAATACCGGCTTAAGCGACATCTATTCGCAAGCAACACTATATCAGTTCCATGATTTCAAGAAATCAGAAATAATAATAACACTGGAGAGGCAAAATTCCAGTTGTCTTAAATCTGACAACGGACAATCAAAACATATGTATCACTTGTTTTCGACGGAACGGTTGTGTTACACTTGACGATTCTGTTATTCCCAGACTAGTTACATCCCATTTGATGACATGTAACTTTGAACCACCAACTAGACAAGATAACTTATTGCAAAGACCAAAATGTCACTATGTAAATGTATATATATTGCTTCTCAATCACACGTGGTCGTTTACAGATCGCGACAATACCTGTGAAGATGTCTTTGGCAATGGATAATCAATGCTATTAATAGCCTTTTCAATAAACCATATATTATGTCACATTTTCTTTTAAAATAAATAAACAATTGAAGCTTGGACTCCGTAGTGCGTGTGAATCTAACGTGACAACGTAACAAACCATTATCTTCGAATGATACCTTTCTCCTCATGATGCAATAAACGTTAACTGAACAGAAAGTTATAGGTGATGCATCTTTATAATATAACAATTTATCATAAGAGGATGACCGAGGTAGCTTTAGGGTTAGCCTCGTGTTGAAAATACGAAAGATAAAGTAAAAGCAAATATCAAACATTGTCAGAGTCAGCTTATTTAATACTCACACGCTTGGTGATTATGAACCAAAAGCCCTGGCTAGCATCTTTTGCAAATCGCATAATCATCATATTATCATCCTCCATCAAAAACTTTTGGAGCACGTGGTCTAATGGCAGAGCACCGAACACATGATCGGAGGGTCGTGTGTTTGATCCTCCACAACGGCTATGTGTGGTGTCCTTGAGCAAGACACTTTTTCCGCATATGCTTTGTACTGGTTCTACCCAGGAAGACTTTGAGCGTGATTTTTCTAAGTTGTAAGAACTTGTTTCACAATCGAAGTAAAATAAATAAGTTTAATCTAAAACTATCAAAAAAATTAATGTAAACTACCGTTTGTTCTGTTGTTGGCAGGGTCAAAAATGAAGTATGACTACAGACAAGCACTTACTCTGTCGACGCTATTTTACGACGCCCAGAGATCTGGAAGATTACCGCCCAACAACCCCATCCCATGGCGCGGTGACTCCGCGGTCAATGATGGAGACAACGGCCATGACCTCAGCGGAGGATGGTATGACGGTAAGTGAAGTATTCCTTAATGATAATGTTATGCGATGCGGTAGTGCAGTGGATAGAGCGTTGGTTGTTCATGCCAGATGCTATGGGTTTTATCCCAGGCTCAACTCAGTTGTCTCTAAAAACAACCACACTCAGTATGGTTTTACCATGGAAACGGACAGTACCAACCACATTTTAACGAACTGTTTAAAGATAACATGAAAAGATCTGTTAAATAAATCGTAAATGTAATTTTTTCCGAGTTATGTGATGAAACGAATAAAGCATTTTATTGAAAATTAAAAATAAAACGAATCTTACATTCGTGCTCATTTCTGATTGAATTTATCAAACTTGTTGGGAAAAATGATATAATACTCGGCAGTGCCTCGCATAAAATGTTTTCCAACTCATTTAATAAATACAACAATAGATGAGCACTCATGTTATTATATAAATGTTTCGGGATAGAAATATTTTAAGTCGTAAATGAAAACAAAAACTTCTCATAGTTGTTAACTTTTGTAATTAAACTTGCAGCATTTCTTTATATGGACATTTTACACATACATATCACATTAACGTAGATTTCTGATATTTTTGTATACAATTTACGTTTTTCTTCTTAAAATGTGATCACAAAAATACAAATAACCATTGACTGAAATAAAAGCTCTGGATCCAATTTTACTAAAACTCTCAACTTGGTGTTTTCTTCAACTCAATTTTTTAAAATACTATAACTATATCTACATTAGTCATTTTGCATGTTATCCATTACTAATGAATACACATTTGTTCTGACTTCAATTCGGTGTAGTTATTCAATGTTCAATGACTTCAAGTTTTCATTTAGAGAAATTGAGACTTTTGTGTTGAGGAAAATCTCAACTTGAAATATTTAAGTGAAACCGGGCCCAAAACACAAGTTCGGGTCAAAAGGTGTTAATAAATATATGGGATCTTGAACTATATGATGTTTACTGTATATTTTAAATTTCTTTAGCCGGAGATAATGTAAAATTCAACTTACCGATGGCATATTCCACCTGGGTTCTACTGTGGGGAATGATCGAATATAAAGATGGCTACAAATCAGCCGGACAGATGGACATGGCTTGCGATATGATTAAGTGGCCTCTTGATTATTTCCTCAAGTGTTGGGTCCCTGACCAACAGACACTTTACGTTCAGGTTTGTTGCAAAAAGACACGTAACCAATGACCAAGTTCGTTTTTCAGTTGTTATTTAAATTCTTAGGAGCGTATATAATATATACATAACAAAAATATCCTGAAAATCCATTTTAGTGTTAACTCGAAGACAGGCTGAAACTAATTTGTTATGCGTACTTCGTCTTTCGATATTCAACATGAAACTAAGCACAATGCTGACTTTCCCCGCCTCCAATAGTGAAGAGTTACATATACAAAGAGACAAAAAGGGTATAAAACTAACTTCTTATTGCTAAACTCGACATACAGTAGAAATTCGTTGACTCGGACACGGATTGCTGGAACACCACATATAGCTCGAATCAATTATTTGGTCACGGACCGAATTCCTATTTCGATGTATATACTTGTACATGTATAGTATGATGTTGGACATTATTTGGCTCGAACAACCCTTTACTCGAACTAATTTGTCCAGTCCCGTCGGGTTTGAGCTATCCAAGTTATACTGTACTTAATTTTCAGCTTTCTGTAAACTATTGAAAAGGTGAAACCAGTTGGGGGATTTAAGAAAAGGGAATTATTTAATACAAATAAAACGCAGGCCTCTGTTGTGTCTGATTTATTTAAATTAAAAAAAAGTAATGCAACACCTTTCTAAAGAAAGATATTTCGCAAAGGAGGTCAATCTATCCAAAGGCAAACAACTAGTATCCGAACTTGGTACTTTTTGATTTGACACCTGAATGTCACTCATTTTCCGTTGCGAAAATGCGTACATTTTTATCTAATATGTCAATGATAATTATACTGTAAGAGGAATATGCCCACCATTAAATTCGCATACACAGTTATATAATATCCATGTGCTGTTGAGCTTGCCAGGAAACTCCGAACTGCATCGTACTTTCCAGAATAATATTCAATTCAAACAGAACTCAAAACCCTATTACGGATCTACTCTTGTTTAGCAATCGAAGTCAAATAAATAAGTTTATAATAAACTATACTTCGTGTATGTTATGTTATAAAGGTCGGAGACGGTAACGCTGATCACAGCTTCTGGGGAAGACCAGAGAACATGCGAATGGGCAGACCAGCCTTTAAAATAAACGCTGGCTGTAAAGGAAGTGACGTCGCTGGAGATACTGCAGCAGCATTTGCAGCAGGAGCCATGGTGTTCAAGGACGTGTGTGGAGGTATAAACAATAATTTAGTCAATCCAAGTCCCTTATATCTCCCGAATCGGTGCTTTTCAACTCAAATAAAAGAGCGGGGAAATATGTACCTGTCCCACAATTCATAGCACTTTAATGCTTACCAAACTGTGACGTCATTCAATTTTTCTGGTGTATCCCAGAACCTGATACCTCCCGAATCAGGTCTATTAACCCACAATGAAAAAAAAACAGGATATTCTATGCCTGTCCCACAATTCATAGCAATAAAACGCTTATTAAGCTGTGACGTCATTCAAACTTTCAGTTGAAGCAACTGACCTATCAACGTGCTCAAATGTGTCTTTCTCAACATTGCTGTTTAACAGACCCAATCGGGATTGTGACTTTGTGACTTGATAAAAAATAAACCATAATTTGAAATGGTATTGACAAGTATCAAAATATATGAGATTAATTTTGTAGTATTATATTGTAAAAATATTAATTTGAACAAGTTTGTTGTCAACTTATTGTCTTCAGTTTATACTAGCAAAAAGGCCAGAGCAAAAGTTGTTTCAACATTAGTTCAAACTTAAAATAAAAGTGATATTTTCCATTGAATTTATAAATGAACAATATTAACATAGCATGCCAAAATTATCCTCTTTTAACAAAGGATTTTCTGTGTTGGTTGTTGATGGTTACATCGGTGCCATCGCGGCATATTCATTATTTTAAGTAAAGTCGAACAGCAAAACAGCGAAACTACGATGGTAAAAAGTCGAAAATAAAAAACAACCACGAAACAACGATGGTGAACAGTCGAAATTACAATGGTGAAAAGTGGGGAAAAAAACAAAAATACCAATGTGCCATCGCGGCACATTTTTCAAATTAAGAAAAGGCGAAATAACTTTTCACCATCGTGGTTGTGTGGTAGAGATGAATTATCTGGATAACGATACTGCTCTATGATTTATGCTTGCATAATAATAATCCGTGCTTTTGTCTATTCTAGACGCTGGATATGCTAACAAACTTCTTGCAGCTGGAAAGAGTCTATACAACTTTGCTAAAAGTCACCGTGGAATTTATTCACAATGTGTCACCCAAGCTCAGAATTTCTACGGGTATAACGTTAATGTTATTACATTTTGTTCTTCTTTGGTCCTCCTGAGGTGCATTCTAAAATGTAAATCTTCTATTTTAGACTTTTCTTTGACATTGTATTCCACATAATTCAAGGCAATACACGTGGAAATATTTTGTCGAAATGAATAAGAATTTGATTGACCTTGAACTTTTTGCACTGTTTTTAAGCGATGGCGTTTATCGGTTGAATTACGGTGGGACTTCTCGAATTCATTATTTGAGTTTCTTCTGCAGACGAAAAAAAGCCATATATATAACCTGTAATGTGTTAAAATGCATTTCCTTTTTTTTTAAATTTTTTATTTTTTATTTTTATCATTTGAGTTTTCTCTTTCTCCGCAGCCTTTTTTCTACTTTCCCCTATATCTTATTCTATCTTCTTCTTGTCCCCCCATCTTCCTCCTTATTCTTCTTCTTCTTTTCTTCTTCTCTTCATCGTATTCCTCACATTTTTATTCCTATTATAATATTATCTATCGAACACCAACAATACCACAACCATCATCTGCAATTTCATCTAATACAACAACATCAACGACTGGTATGTCTTGTTCTTCATTGTTTTCTTATTATTGCTCGTGTTGCGGATCTTGTCCGTTTTCTTGTTGTTTTTCCTATTCCTGTTCCTGTACACACACAGCAATAAATTTCTCACTGCGCTACATATAGAGAAATGCACTTCTGAAACACTGACACGCTACCAATGGTTAAAAAAGTGCCTTGTATCCATAGACAGTCCTCTGTTGGTCCAATTATGCAGAAAACATATGGGGTTGGCCAGGTTGCTTTTTCACAATTTCGATGGTTTGATGACATCTCTTCATTTTTGACAATTATGCTCGTTTGTTGCAGTGTATCACTACGCACATTTAAACTGTTATAGCTTCATCAAACAGTGCCCATTGTCATCCAAACTTGGCAGAAATCATTAAAAGTTTCCAATGTTCTCATATGATCAAATATATATGACAGCTCTATGCGTTTGCTAAAAAAAATAATGTCTAACCGATTTGCATAGCTCTTATTTCTTGGGCATAAGAATCTTGTAAGGGAGGTAAATTCTTAGGTGAGACCTTCACTATTGTTAAGTTTTCTTATCCCTATTCTTTTTCCTCTTCTTGTTGTTCTTGTTCTTGTTCCTGTTCTTGATCCTGTTCTTGTTTTTCTTGTTTTTGTTCTTGTTCTTGTTCTTGTTCTTGTTCTTGTTCTTTGTACTTTGTTCTTTGTTCTTTGTTTTCGTTCTTATACTTGTTTTTTTTTCTTTTTTCTTCTTCTGCACTTATTTTGGCTTCTGTATATTTTCCGCTTGTACTTACACTTCACTAAAACAACGCAAAACATAATATGACTCTTTATCCAATCAAATGCTCCACCATCTTACAGTATATAGTCTACAATGTTTTATTGTTTCACGTGGCTGACGTTGGTCTTATTAAAACTTATTACAGCTCCACAGGCGACAAAGATGAGCTAGCAACTGCAGCTGCGTTCTTGTACAAGGCCACAAACGAAGCATCATTCCTTACTGATGCAAAATCATTCCACCAAGGAGGAACTCCCTGGGCACTCTCTTGGGACGACACAAACATTGCAGCTGACGTAAGCATTTCCTCAACTAATGTTAATCCAGACGGTAATGTGGTGAATGGAGTGTAATAAGTAATAAGCTCCAACTCCTCATTTGCATATAAGTTAATGGAAAAAGTATAGTGACCTGCAATACTTCATCTGCATTATAACTCTGAGAAAGACGCAGTTACCGGTGATTGGACAAACACTAGGTTGAACACAATGAAAAAGGTAGTGATAAGTGAAGTTTTAACAGAATAACCCTATTTGCTCCCCCACGGGTTTTATTTTGTTAAAATGTCATTCAATATACCATAGCTAATGTTGGGGCGGGGGATTAGTTGGTGCACATGGCACTCTTTGATCAAATTTCCTCATGCCCACACATCCCAGCATTCGTTGCATAGTTTATCCCAGTCCTTCACATATTCCGAATCATGTCGGTTTTAAAAACCCAATGATTAACCAAGGAATTCCATGCCTGTCCCACAATTCATAGCACTTAAATGCTCACCAAACGGTGACGCCATTCAACTTTCCCTGAAACAATTGACCAATCATCGTGCTCAAATCTCACTGCTGTGTGACGGACCTAAGCGGGGAGAGTTGGGTCTTTTCTTGTTACACCATCTAAAGTTTAACACATGTTTATGTATAACCTGCATACAGTAACCAGTCTACGAACCTTGACTGTGACTCCTGCTGCAATTGGCGTCCATTTCCGTTGGGGCCCATAATATTATTTGATGCACGTATTAATCGTTAGGACGTTTTTAAAAAGTTTTAATGTTTGTCTTATTTTTTAAAAATACTTGAATTAAAAAAATGTAGTTTATTTAAGAATGTCAATATTGGGCCGGAAGTTCAGCCCGTATGATTTTTATTGGTTACAACCGGGTGTTCAGAATAGAGGTTAGCGCAGCCTTGCGTAAACACTTTCCATGCATAAATAAACATTGAAGCCTGAACAAACATTATTATACCATACGTATATGAATACCAATGTTGAATTCTGATGCAGGAAATACCTGCCAGAATGGGACTGAGCGTGGGTGTCTTGATACGCAATCTGAATTCCTCTATAGTAGTCGCAGATTTGAAGTACATTAGGGAGTGCATATTATACCCGGCGATCAATGTAAGATTGACACAGAGCTGGCAACCAGTCCGTAACATAATAAACAAAATGGTAGTCAAATGCAGGAGTGCTCACTTTCTCCGTACCGGAAGTAGAGTGAACCAGTCCGTGGAGTTTGGTTTATTTATAGTGGAAATTTGATGAATATAATACTGGATTATCGGTTATTGGTTAGGATCAGCGTGTACGTTTTGTCTGAGTCGATATTTCATAACCTATATAGTGAATATCAGACGAATATATATTCTGCGTGCGAGCTATAATTTTCTAAGTCTAAGCAGGTGAACAAATTGGACAAGATTAACTTTCACAACTTGAATATTAATAGTTATTATATGTGAAATAGCCCTCGGAAGGTTGCTATATATTTTGTATGTTTATGTATGTACATAAGCAATTTCGCTATATGCTGAGATATCGGTTAGGATCAGCTTGCTCGTTTTAGCTGGCCCGATATTTCAGTATATAGCGCATATCTAACGAATTACCTATTACATCCATTGTATAACACGTGTTGTTTATTTTTATGTTTATTATGTTCTGTTTGTAATAATGTTATGTATGCTGCTCTCCGTGCTGGAAGTTATAGATAATATATTTCCATATGCAGCTCCTTTTGTACAGCATCACCAAGGATGGAACATACAAGACAGACATTGAGGGCTTCGTGAACAGCTACATGCCAGGGGGGTCCGTTACACAGACACCGTGCGGTCTAGCCTACAGAGATCAATGGGGCGCCAACAGATATGCAGGTCAGTAATTATCGTCGAATGTTAAATATTGGCATGTGTGATCAGATAGAGAATACCATGTTAATGATTTCTTTTAGAAGGTGGTGCCAAAGAATTATACAGACAGTATAATATATATTAGTATATTAGTATATTATATTATATTAGTATATTAGTAGAAAAAGCAAATGATTTAGATTTTGAGAAAGCTCGCGAAATCTCGTTTTCAATTATCTTAACGTCCATTCATCTCTGCAATACACTGAATACAAATTTCTTACTTTGCAGAATGAAATTGTCTATAAAACGAGGCCATTTCCAGTAATTTGTGTTTAGCATTGAATTTGAATTGAATTGAATTTAAGAACTTCTGATCACAAAAGTTATATACTTCAAAGAAAAAACATAAAATTTACTTGATTTTTTTCTTTGAATTGCAATATTTTTATTCATTCAAGATTATTTTGTATGATCTAAAAAAAAAACACTCAGTACTAGCTCTTCCCAGGAAGTGGTCTCGGTGGCGGTTAATACAAGCTCTAAGCTTTCGTTGCAGTCAAGCTTGAATAAATAAGTACTAACTAACGCCTGTATGTTTCTTCACAGCAAATGCTGCATTTGTAGCAACGATGGCAGCGCAGTACGGCATAAACTCTGATGCATACAAGAAATGGGCGCTATCCCAGATCAACTACATTCTCGGTGATAATAAATACCACATGAGCTATGAAATAGGATTTGGAAATAACTACCCCGTCCATCCTCATCATAGAGGAAGGTAATCTAATTATACTAACATAACAAAACAATCCAAGTACTTCCGGTACATACAGTCGGTATTTAATTAATATTTATACGCCTTTGTTAATTTGAATAATATTATTGCAGCGTTTGTTTATTTTATGTAAAAAAATTTTGAAATGATAATAGATTGCCTTTTTGCTTTGTTGTTGTTGGCATAAAGAATATACATGAACAAAAATGAATTTCGAAGAATGAAAAGTAGTCCCTGTTGCGTATGTATATCAAGACGTCAAAGCGTGATCATGCCGACATAAGCAGGGATATGCCTTTGGCATAAAAACTCAGCCGAAAACAGTAACAACAACAGTTATAATAGTGAATAAGTTGTTCAGAATGATACAAAACAATAACAACAAGCAAACACAGTTCAGCAGCATCAACTGTACTCCCCTGAAGCATTTGTTGAATTATTATTATTATTGTTATTATTATCATCATTATTAATTAAACCATTATTATCATTCCTGTTATTATTATTATCATTATTATTATCATTATTATTATTAAATATTATAATATTGTTATCATTATTAATATTATAATTATTACCATTATTATTATAATTTTTATTATTATTATTATCATCATACAAATCATTATTACTATTATTATTATCATTTACATTAGCATTATCATTATCATTATTACTATTAGGCCTACTATTATTATCATCATGCATTTTGTTTTATTACAGCTCGTGCAGAACCGACACCACCCAATGTGACATTAACGCCGGTGGCCCGAACCCCAACCTTCTGAAGGGCGCGTTAGTGGGCGGTCCGGATCAAGGCGATAACTATGCTGATAGGAGAGGCGACTACGTCAAGAATGAGGTTGCGTGTGATTATAATGCTGGATTCCAGTCGGCACTTGCAGGTATATATCCCTCATTTTAGGTCTCACAATCGGAACATCACTCGGCCATTTCCGTCTTCGTACGCAACCGGAAATGCCCGAGCGATGTTCCGTACCACCGTTTCAGAGTTGACGGTCGGCACATACAGCATATCTTATAAAGTAAATTGTGTTGGTAAAATTACACATACATTTAAACTTTTAATAATTCTTCCTTAAAATATCCACATGCATGTTCTTAACAATAAGGTTTGTTTTTGTGTCTGTGTTACAGATGAACTTTTTTTACTATCGAATGACAGTAATGCGTGTACAGTATAGATAATATAATATCTTAAGATTGTTCCATCGTTACAGGTTAGATGCGTTTTGTGTATATTTTCAAGTTTATTCCATTTTGTAAATATTTGAAAAATACATGTGACCCCGTAGAGTTTATACATTTTGAATGACAAATTGTGTTATATATATTTTGCAAATCTGTGGCCCGTTTCACAACATTCGTAAGTTTACGAACTTCATTCGTTTATTGTTTCGCTTACATCATTTCATGAACTTTGGTAGGACTTGTAAAAAGTATTTTTTTTAAAATTTGCATAATACTGCGCAAATGAAACGTTCCTAGGTGTCACAATTTGTTCGAAAGTTTGTGTACATACATAATTTATTAATAGATGTCTTAGTAGGTTTGGTCCATTGTGTACATATTGTATCAATAGATGTCTTAGTAGGTTTGGTCCATTGTGTACATATTGTATCAATAGTATATATATATATATATATATATATATATATATATATATATGTTCTGGTTTGGTTCACTGTGTGCATATCTTATATTTATCTGCAGGTTTGGTCCATTGTGTGCATATTTTATATATATATATGCAGGTTTAGTCCATTGTGTACATATTTTATATATATATATGCAGGTTTAGTCCATTGTGTACATATTTTATATATATATATATATGCAGGTTTGGTCCATTGTGTACATATTTTATATATATATGTTCAGGTTTGGTCCACTGTGTACATATTTTATATATATGTTCTGGTTTGGTCCACTGTGTACATATTCTATAAATATATTGAGGTTTCATGTTTTATATATATATGCAGGTTTGGTCCATTATGTACATATTTTATATATATGTTCAGGTTTAATCCATTGTGTACATATTATATATATATATTTTCAGGTTTGGTCCTTTGTGTACATATTTTATATATATATTTATCTAGTTTTGGTCCATTGTGAACATGTTTTATATATATATCTTCAGGTTTGGTCCAGTGTGTACATATTTTATATATATGCTCAGGTTTGATCCTTTGTGTACATATTTTATATATATCTGCAGGTTTAGTCCATTGTGTACATATTTTATATATTTTCAGGTTCGGTCCATTGTGTATACATTTTATATATATTTTCAGGGTTGGTCCATTGTGTACATATTTTATATATATGTTTAGGTTTGGTCCACTGTGTACATATTTTATATATATATTCAGTTTTGGTCCATTGTATATACATTTTATAGATATGTTCAGGTTTGGTCCATTGTGTACATATTTTATATATATATTCAGTTTTGGTCCATTGTATATACATTTTATAGATATGTTCAGGTTTGGTCCATTGTGTACATATTTTTATATTTTTTCAGGTTTGGTCCATTGTGTACATATTTTATATATATTTTAAGGTTTGGTCCATTGTGTACATATTTTTTATATATATTTACAGGTTTGGTCCATTGTGTACATATTTTATATATATTTTCAGGTTTGGTCCATTTCGCACACAATAATGATCTTCCTGACTCACCGGGTTCGAAATGTTAATGTGCCTGCATGCAGATATGTTTTATATAAACTGTTTATGTATCAATGGTTAAATAAAATAGTGTGAATAAAATATCGGATCCATGTTCTATAATTAAATATTATCCTTTGTCCACATGACTGCACAGTGTTTGCTATGAGACCTCAGTTGAATTAAAATTACTTTGATTGGGGTCGGGTCGTCCTGAGTGGTCTAAAGCGCCGTTCCAAGATCACTTACCTCTCATTACTGAGGTGTTTGATTTGCGTTCAGTTTGGTATAAACTTTATTTGAGAAAATAGCGGTCCTCCGTTGCCGAGTGATCTAAGGTGCCTTCTCAAGATCGCTTAACTGTCACCGCTAAGGTCGTAGGTTCGGGTCTCGCTCCAAAAACTTTATGTGAGAAAGTTTGCCAGTTAATTGCAAAAAATAGTTGAGAATGTTCTTCGTCTTCTTTCTGTTACAGTACATGACCCACTCTGGAGCTAGCATTGACGCACTTGGTGATTATATGCTGTTGTTTTGTGATGCACAATAAATAATGTATGGACTCAAAACTGATAAAAAAAACATGATGTGCGTCGTTTAGTGGTGTGAGGCCAGTCCCCACCTGATGCTGTCTGGTCTGGGCAGTGGCTATGCACTCCGGCAGCTGGTTCCATATAATTGGTTGCCCACATCTTACCGAATGAGAATGGTTGGGAAATTAGGATTCAATATGAGGTCTTCTTCCACCAAAATAACTGAACATAAGAAATAACCTGTAATGTGTGGAGAGTATTGTAAAACCCATTACAAAAAAGTTATATCGAGATACGATAAAAGAGTAAAAACAGAGTAAAGTGAACATTGCTGTCGTCTGTTCCTTCAGTCTTGAATCTGACATATCCCGAATCAGGTCGTTTAACCGCCAATGAAAAAGCAGGCAGGGAATTTTATGCCTGTCCTAGAATTCATAGCAATTGAACGCTTACTAAATTGTGACGTCATTCAAACTTTCAGTTGAAGCAACTGACCAATCAACGTGCTCTTATGTGGTTTTCCAGCTTTGCTATTTAACGGACCCAATCGGGAGAGATGGGTCCGTACTACAGACAAGTTTCCCTTTAAATTGAATTTCAAACTATAAACGAAAGTTAGGGATACATGTTACATACAAGCGACAAATGAACCTAAAATTGACATATGAAAGATTGGCAATGGACTCAATAGGCTTTAAGGATAACAGTGAGAAAAATTCAAAATGTTTTATCATGTCTAGTATAATTGTTTCTACAAATGAATGTATTTGCTGGAACAAATCTGATTTGACATGGTGATAACCAGATTTAGATTTGTTGGACCGGGAAGCATTGTTGTCATGGAAATAACCGTTTCTGTTGTTAAAAACAATCTGCTTCTGTCATGCGTATCAAATGCGTTCATTAATGCATCATTAAACATAATCCACCCCCCCCCCCCCCCCCATTTTATCGTTATTTTCCCATGCTGATGTATTTTATATTGACAAGATGAAGCGAATCAAACAATAAAACTATATTGTGGACAGTCTATTGTGCCAGTTTTTAAAAAAATGCATAAAATAAACCTAAACGCTACAATGATATCAATCACATTAGGAAGTCGTATGAATATTCATTAAGGCCCTCAGGACTGTGAGTACTTTCTTGTACTTTGCTTTCACGAGGTTTTCACTGTTTACGTTTCACTGCTATCTTAGCCATATAATTTGCTGTAGGTGGTGAACATATTTTAAACTCTGGCAAATTAACAAACATGTTAAGGCTAATTTTCTTCCATATCTTGACTGCGACACTGTCAACAGAGTAATGCTATCATTACTACTGCGATGTCCTACTAACCCCGCCAAATAAAGACCAAGTGTTACGTAATAAATAGCATGTTTGTATAATACTATTTTCATATAACCTTATGGGTCGAAATCTTTATCTTTGGAACTAGATTTTGAACGTTCAGCTGTGTAAAGTTTGGAAGCCATTAGTAATACTACATTGACATCGTCCATTCGGTATGTTGATATTTGTAGTTGGCTATTTGTACCACGACCCATTGTTTCTCTCTCATTCATTAATACAATGAGACAAAATATCGTATATCAGTCATCACGAAAACTGTGACCGGACGGGGATTCGAACTCACGCCACATTGATTAATAATTAGATGCACTACTAAATGAGCTAACCGGACCCGGCACGATTTGGAAGAGAGTACCATTCTTTTTGTATTGTAGTATGTAAGTTAATGATTACTGCTAAATACAAGGTCAAAACTCAATAAATACTCTTTATTATACTATAAGCATTATTTCCCTCTCCGGTTAGGTCAGTCGCTGGCGCTTTAGACTGTCAACCCAGGGGTCGTGAGTTCGAATCCCAGTCGGTCACAGTCTCCGTGGTGTTTAATATACGGCATTTTCATTCGTCTCTCACCTGTCATTCAAGTGGGAAAGTTGTATGTTACTTGAGGAGAAGGATGAGCTCGACACTTGGTTAACATTCAAGGTTCTCAGGAAGGAGTAGTTAGGTTATTTTATGCACTATTAACCTTCGATGACATAAAATGACGCTGAATATTCCAACAAACAAATCAAACAAAATTCCGAGACTATTAATAGTACTTAGTGAATAATAGACACCACGTCAGTTTTCTGTAAACCACAGCTCAACATGCCGTAGTCCTATATATGAGACAGGATCCAATCCAAGACAAGTTCTTAGTATGCGTGGTTTGCGTGGTCCAGTGGTAGTGGGGGGTCGTGAGTTCGACCCTCTGCCACGGCTTTGCGTGGTGTCCTTAAGCAAGACATTTTATTCGCATAGCATTAGTACTGGTTCTATCAACTTGTTTTACAATCGATGTGAAAATAATTCAGTTCAAACCAAGAGCTTAACTACGACTTATTACTAACACATCGCATCAACATAGGAAAATAAAATTAAAAAAGCAAGATTACATCATCCAACAATTGGCAACATATTACAACTGATAACTTTCCCACTTGAACCAGCAGCGAGAGAAGAATGACACAATGTCGTATATCAGTCACTCACGTTATCTGTACGTCTCGATATAAGTTACGTTTATACAATTCTGGCGCAAAAAAGAGTCCTGTGTAACTTGGTTTGATATATTTCCACACTGGTTCAAAGGGACTGTAATTTCTTACTCCAGATGAGTATAAAAAACCTCAGGGGCGTCACTGCACTGGCTTTAATACAATACCATTTCGTTACCTCGGCAACATAAGGTTAGAGGTTAAATTAACCGACGGGTCGATCCTAATTTATACAGTTTTAGAAACAGTTCTGCGGCGGGTCTTCAAAACCATCAAAAATTCAAAATTATACCTTTAACAGGCCGCACAAGCCCCCGGGACTACTTGGCTGAGGGACTAAAAACCTTAGAATCACACATCACACAAACTCACACACTGCACTGTCTTTAAAACAACTGGCTGGTCAACACACCAGTCACTGTGCAATTTTATGAGCATATATATTCCTACAATGAACAGAAAATTCTTTAAAAACTTTTCTATAACTATTTCATACATTGGGAATCTTGGACACCATTTTATATAGAACAGATAGTCTCATCGACATGGGACGGTGAATGTGAACATCGATAGATGTATCAGTAGCATATAAAGTAAAACAAACAGCAAGTATTAAGTATACTATGTTTTATTAATTTCATTTTATCAAAAAATTCACCCTCATGTTCTTTTAACAACATCATTTGTACATACGTATCACACACACACACACACACACACACACACACAATTTATAGAGAATAAACACGTGTTGGTATCAGCGATATATCATTTTTATTTTGAGGACCTCATCGAGTGAACATTGGGATGAAATTATCACGTGGCAGCTTTTTACTTGTTAGTTTCAGTCCTAACGAGTGAAATTAAATCGATATTCCGCTGACACCAACATTTTATGTTTATTCAAGGATTGAAAGCAGTGAAATTACCATTTATATGTTCACTACTTTAACCATGAAAACAACAGAAATAAACAGAAATATTCACTCGTTTGCTAAATTATATTAACAGCTAAACAGGTGAATATTTGGGTAGTCCGAGTAGTTTATATCAATAGTTCCCACACTAGTCAGAATAAATAATTGATAACTTTAATAAATATTGATGTAATGTTTCAGGTAATATAAATAAATAATAAATAAAGCACAAATTAAAATGACTTAGAGATAATTGGAGGAAATTGATAACTTTGCCATTATGGTTCAGTCAACCGTACTTAGAAAATTGATTAAGTTTTAAAACCAGGGAGATAATTATGTCTGCTTCCCTGCTGGGAAACACAATGCAGAGTTACCTTTCTTATACTCAATCGTTTACTTTATTTTAATTTTCGAAGAAATGAAGTTCAGTCAAAATAAAGTTAGAATTAAGAACCGTACGTATAAGTTGGACTTTGTGAACCCCGGGTCAGGCCCCTTGAACGGGAAAGCACCGTGTACTGTACCCTTTCAACAATTAAGAGTCCAGTGCAATTGTTTTAAATGCTAAAATATGTGATTATAAAACAAGGATATCATCTATGGTTGAGGTATGCTTTACGATTGTGTTACCTTCGGGGCAAGGCTAGTGTGATAAGACCCAAGGTGCCTTCATTTTCTACTCAGCACAATTAATCACAAATATACTACGGCCCACTTGTTTATCATAAACTGTTGATTGAAGACTTGAACTTTGACCCTGACATAATCTATATTACATAACATGCTCATGTTTGGAAAAGAAATCTTATGATTGTTGTGAATAGAGTATGACCAGCATAATCTATTTCTTAACAAAATAATTAATATTCATATATCATTCATTCACATGGAATTAACACAATATATTAATACATTTTTTTTAAAAATATTGTTTTAAATTATGACTATTTGACTACAAGAGCACAGACTTGCCTCGTTATTTTTACACACAGTACACTTTATTGTTTATAGTGTTCCATTTTTATAACAATACAGCTAAAAGTGACACAACAATGCTGCTCATCATAGCAATTATTGATCCGGAAGTACCGACAGCGCCACCACTTCCGCCTACACTTCCGCCGCCGCCGCCTCCGTTTTGGCGGTCAAATGAAGCGAACGTGTTGTCATTACACATGGTTTTGTAGTTACCGACTTGCAAGTGCTTGCAGTGCTCCTGAAGAAGTGTACATTCGAATTCGGTTTTCAATCCTACTACATCGGTATCGCATGTCTGCTTCCATCCATTGAGATCACATCGGAGATGTTCAACGCGGATACTGAAAATTTAAAAGAACAAAGTAAAATAAAGAGCATTCTGTGCAAATTTTAATAATATGAAACGCTAGGGCAACACTCACTATCAATAAAACTGATATGCTCGGGAAACAATCACTGTAAATATAGAATAAAGGCTCGGGAAACAATCACTGTAAATATAGTATAAAGGCTTGGGAAACAATCACTGTAAATATAGAATAAAGGCTCGGGAAACAATCACTGTAAATATAGTATAAAGGCTCGGGAAACAATCACTGTAAATATAGAATAAAGGCTCGGGAAACAATCACTGTAAATATAGTATAAAGGCTCGGGAAACAAGCTCGGGAAACAATCACTGTAAATATAGAATAAAAGCTCGGGAAACAATCACTGTAAATATAGAATAAAAGCTCGGGAAACAATCACTGTAAATATAGAATAAAAGCTCAGGAAACAATCACTGTAAATATAGAATAAAGGCTTGGGAAACAATCACTGTAAATATAGAATAAAGGCTCGGGAAACAATCACTGTAAATATAGTATAAAGGCTCGGGAAACAATCACTGTAAATATAGAATAAAGGCTCGGGAAACAATCACTGTAAATATAGAATAAAGGCTCGGGAAACAATCACTGTAAATATAGAATAAAGGCTCGGGAAACAATCACTGTAAATATAGTATAAAGGCTCGGGAAACAATCACTGTAAATATAGTATAAAGGCTCGGGAAACAATCACTGTAAATATAGAATAAAAGCTCGGGAAACAATCACTGTAAATATAGAATAAAGGCTTGGGAAATAACAACTGTTAATAAAGAAAACAGATAGGGAAACAACCAGCATCAACAAAGAAGAAAAACTCGGAAAACACTTAAAACAATAAAGGACTGATCAGAAGATGTATTCGTATTTAAAATAAAAATGGGCCCAGGAACACATAAGAAAACAAAAAGTTCGACGTCTATTTAAGTATGAATTTAAATACAACAGTTGTTTTATATGAATTGATACAAAACGATAATAATTCTATAAAGAAAGTATTACTCATGAACAGAAATGTATACATGCAATAATATAATAAATTCATTATAGCATCATAGTTGGTAAGGTCACGTGATTAGAAACGCAAACAAAAAACCAACACTTACGAGCAAAAGTCCCTGAAGTACGAGTCAGGTGAGAGATTCTTGCTGACCTGCTTGTCTGCCAAGTTCATCATTTTCGATTCCGTGTTGGAGATACATTGTTGCACCTGAGCATTACCGCCAGCGAAACACTGGTACCCCTTACTGTACACTACAAAACAGAGAATACACACATTGGTACCGCTTATTGCACACTACAAAACACAGCATAAACATATTGGTATCCCTTATTGTACACTACTTCTCATAGCATAAGCACATTTCTATAAACACTCATATCTCTTATTTTTTTTACACTTAATCACATAAGCATAAGAACTTTTTGGTTTTATTTCGATTGACATTGTTCAAATATAGTCCAAAAGCATTCATAAAAAGGATGTTTTGAATGTAAGTAATTCCTAATCTAGTTGTATGTTGGAAGAACAAGTAACTCCATATTACCATATTGATAGCACAATATATAACTTACATGGCAGTTCCTTGCAGATGATGTCGACAGCCCTCTCAAGGGACCCCTGCTGATGTCCCCAAAAAGCGAGTACCTCCTTGGCGGCAGGGCAAGACTCGAGGGTGTTCCTCATGCATTGGAATATGCTGGCCTTAGAACTGCAAAGAAATATTTAAAAAAAACATAAACTACATTGGTCCAGGTCAGGATATGGCATTAATGACATTGTAGGGTCATGTCACCTACTGTCCATACAACTTCCGAGTGACTATATTACCAGGGACAGGACTGCGTTTATTGATTGCTAGTTTTCACAGGGTAGTGATAAATATTTGGCTAGTTTAATGTTCGGTAACATTAATCTAGACTTGATTTTTATGCTGTTTTTTTTTTCGATGAGGAGCAATAGAATTTATATATAATATATATAGAAGAATAAAGCTGCAGTTGGTTTCAGTGACATTGATTAAAGAATGTTTACGTAACTAGTCAAATTTAAGTTACTTTTTCAGTTACTTTTTCAGGTATTTAAGCCCTTTAAGCTTTTCTGAAACGGAAGCAAGAACGAATCGAACAATATATATGGAGCCGAACTAGTTTGTATCTTACCTGCATACTGATTTAGCCTTAGATGAGTCACCAATGAAGTTGCGTCTATCGTGCGTTATGTTAACAAGGAACATGTCGGGTTCTAGTCCGTATTTCTCGAAGCAAGCGTTCATTGTTGCTCGAATCTTCAGGGCGCATGGTGGTTGCTTGTGCATATGCATATTAGTGGCGCCGGCTGGGATGTAATGGTCTGGAAATGAAATAGGTTATTCATGCAATGATCAACAAAAATGTGATGACATATTTTTCTTTAAATAATGTGTACAAGCGGACTCATTTCAACTTTAATCTTCTGTTATGTTCTCATTTTAAGTTTTGTTTTCGCTTCCATAGGTTGTCCTAATTATACAGTAACATAATTTACACTGTGCTAAACTATTTTGATTTTGGATTTTATTTTCTTTAACATCAGTTATGAAACTAGATATATGTGTTTATTTAACTATAAAAAAGTTATTTGCAATATCAAAGTTCAAAGTGTAAATGATTATCCTGTTGTCCTGACACCCAAAACTACAAGAGAAAACCTGATTGTATGATCCCAGCTAAAGACTTATCATAGTAAGTACATGCCCACTATCCGTCTTCCTTAAATTAATGTGTTACTATATAAATGTAAATATACATTTTTCCGATGCCGTATTGAATTTGTATGTGTTACCACCATTGTGAAATATTAAACATACCAGTATTGGGGCAGACGGTATCTATATTGTCCTTGTGAGACTTGTAACATCTAGACGGGATCAATTGACATTCAAACTGATTTTTCAAATCTACAGCGGGCACCTTGCACGTTGGCCACGCGGCACCATCACAAGCAACGTGGTTTACACGAGATCTGCACAAATAGGAAAAACACATTGTTCACACAAGTACAGCTGAGAAAAATAAAACCCATCACTTGCACAGTGGTTCACACGAGAAAGGAAAGACAAACTTTTCACAACAGTATAGCATAGACACTATTGCTGATACATTTTTAGTACATATAAAATGTTGCTTATGCCGCCGTTTCTGTTGCTGGTGCTGTTTGTTAGGTAAGTGCGACTTTACTTGGGAATTAGTATACTTTATTCAAAGGTATATAAAAAATCTAAAAACTTTTATTTTCATTTATAACATTTAGATTAAACCTTTTGTTTGTGACCAATTGAGCTTTAATGGTCTCACAGTAAATGCAATTTTATATTAAAACAATGCACATGGATAAAATATAGGTTTACGACAGGCGGTCGCTGAATAGGGATGGTATCAAAGACAATGACACTGGATATTGCGATCGAAAATAATACATACGTGCAGAAATCGGCAAAGAATGAGTCCATGGAGAGTTTTTGTGTAATCTGCTTGGTTGATAGCTCGGTAATGGCCACTGTCATGTCCTCCATACATTGTCGTGCTGCAGCAGTTGGTGCCTTGAAGCAGTCCAGACCGGCCAGGTAGTCTGTAAGGATGTATATGTACGTTGACAATGGCGTTTTACCATGGATGAAATACTTGTCAGTATTACATTATATTTACATTACACTTAACGTCGTATTCACCTCAATGTGACGTGGGATCAAAACACTCACAAAAAGTATGGACGATATATCACGAAGTTGTCTCATGTGTAAGGTTTATGAAATATAACTGACTTAATGTGCAGTTCTCTAAATCCTAGATAAACTATTTTGTCTTGACCTTAAGATGAACTGCTTCAATTGCTACAGCGGAATTAGGAATAAACCTGTCTCCAAGTGTTCAATTTTGAAATTAGATTTGCGATGCGAACGGGAAATTAGACATTTAATTTACACCATGTACTTATCTATCTTTATATAATTACATGTATATGAATTGTTTATTTATTTAAAAAATCGTTAAACAAAGAGTTGCAGCTTTAATTGAAGCAAACTTCAATACTGCATTGATACATTTTTTAAAAATATTTATCGTTTTTTTATGCCACCGAAGACAAACAGACGCTCAGTTAGCCCAACCACCATTTCCTTGGATCCTTTATGGTTCTCAAGAATTCAAACAGACCCGTCTCCGCAAGTAACTGATAACGTTTCAACTGGAATCGACGATGAGACCCAAAGTCGTATATTTATCATCTACTTGGATGCATTTTATGTGGTAATCTGACGAATATATTTTACCATTATTAGGGGATTTATCACCGGCGCAGAGCGCCGGTGAAAATCACCGGAACGGCATTGTACACGCGTCCGTTAAATTACAAGTGATGCTTATTTATTTTTTGTATTTCCGGTTTATACACTGGTGAGTCAAGGACTGTAACCCGTACAACTTAAATGGTTGGTTCTCACGGTTAGTAAAAAATGGTGCAGGACGGCAACCAAAATATGAACTAGAGGAGTTAGCTCCCTTGACAAAAAAAAGTGCACGTTTGGCTAAACCAAATAACTTACTCTTTCCATACTTCAAAAAGTAGTTCGATAAGTATATGAAGAAATGTTACGGTTATACGCATTATTACGTTACATACACGATGTTTTTTTATGATTTAACAATATATATGTATATACAAGTCATGTATACTTATTGAAAGTAATTGATAAATAACAGTTTCGAATCTGCCATCCGAACAACATGACCCCAGCTGAAGGAATTGTTGTCTAGGATCTTAGTACAATTATACGTAGGTAAGGCTGATACACTTGTTATTTTTCCCGCTACGATAGGTGTAGTTTTTAATCAAATATTGTAGATGCACGGTCTTGGAAATATTGCCACTTACAAATAATGCCTCGTGGACAAGTAGTTTTCGTTACAGATCGTGACACCGTGACAGCTGTGTTGACATATCTGCATGACACGTAATTAACACCGACAAAAAATGATGTCTTTAGTAAGTCAGTCTATGTTTGTTTACCCTCGCAGCTTTGCTCAAGGTATTTTGTCGTCTACATATACAATGTTAATTTTTGGAAGTATAAGAACCAATACTGTATTTATAACATGACTTGCCTTGTTGTTTCAAATACTTTTCTCTGGTAAAATTGATAAGGTAGTCCAGTTGTTAGCAGGGATATTTTTTTTATTTATTAGTATGGGGTAAATCTTGTCGCCGTTGTAATAGATACATTATTGCTTCAGGATCCAGGGGTCTCCAGTTTCATTCCCGGTTGGGTTTTATCACAGTGCCTTATGCGGGTAAGTAAATGAAAGTGTAGTGAATGTACATAGGTCACTTACAACATGTTAAGCTAGCTATTATAGCGTCGTTGTTGAAGTGCACTGACTGTATTGGAAGTTCAGCAATGAAGTACAGGGTTAGTACTCAGATGGGTGACGGCTGTCACTTTAATGGCGTCGAGTCTGTGTCTGCACAATCTCTCTTTCCTTGGGATGGGACTCGATATAGCCAGGAACTGGCCACAGGCTGTGCAGCTGAGGGCTTATAAGCCCTAAAGGTTAAAGAGGGGAGGAGTGTAGTGAATGTATATAGGTCACTTAAACAGCCTTACTGTTAAGCTAGCTTTTGTAGCGACATGGTTGAAGTGCACTGACTGTAACTTCCCCCCCCCCCCCCTCCTCCCATCCCCAATAAAAAAATATTGTTGTTCATTCAATATATTCTAGGTCTTTGCCTACAAGTCCTTTCTCTCAGAGTCTGTCCATATCCTTTAAAAGGATTTTCAGATTGGATGCAAATTAAAAAAGTCCCCTACCTACCTACCTACCCACCTCCTATCTGGTATGGGTTGGAAATGGCAAACAAACAATTTTTTAAGGGTGATCTTAGTCATCACATATTCAGATAATATAATGTACACTTGGTTTGTGGTGTCGGGGTACATCTCTATAGTGTAAGCTAGCACACTTTTCTGTTTGAAAAGAGCTCCAGGTTCAAGTCCTGGTGGGGATCTTGACACCCTTACGAAGTTGTACAAACTAAAAACTCAATTATATTTGTCAAAATTTAAGTAAAAGTGTAATAGATGGTGTAAATACAATGTCAACCTTTCTTTACCAAGACTGTACACATGAATGCCCATAGCCAATTGACATAGGTAATAATTATATAGATAAGACAATACAATTGGTATGGGCTTAAAGCTATATGATGCTAATAGAATGTGGCAACTAGAACTATTACCTGAATACATATAGACAACCAGGTTGGACTCAAAACCAGTCTCAAAATGTAACAATCATGTAGTAATGAAAGTAAGTAAAACAGAAGAGAGGAAGCTAACAGAGAAATACCACAAGTTTGTTTACAATAACTGAGACATATACATTAAATCACTGACAATATACTGATTCAACCGAATTTGAAAAAATAAGTTTTACTGTATACCACTTAAAAAGACTGTTACACTGATATATAATTAATGAAACACATAAAAAATATTTGGTTGCAATTTATTCCCTAAACAAAAATAGATTTGACACAAAAGTAGCACTTCTGCACAAGTAAGTCCATTTGTATCCCGTTATATACCTTTGGTAACTGAGGTTACTTGTTATATGTCTTTGGTATCCTAGAAAAAAACATCTATGCTAAATAATTTTTCACATTGTAGTTCAAATTAGAAATATAAATAAATGTCTCTATCCCTGGTTACTCGTTATCCTTCTTTGTCTTTTGGTGCTCTAGATTACTACAGCAAATATATAACATCAAAATTTAAGAATTACTAAAAAACATGTCTTTATTTCTGGTTACTTGGTTATCCTTCTTTGTGCGGAATGCGTGGTCCAGTGGTAGAGCACCAAACCCATGATCAGAGGGTCGTGGGTTCAATCCTCCACCATGGCTATGTGTGGTGTCCTTGAGCATGACACATTACCGCATATGCTTAATACTGGTTCTAACCAGGAAGTCTTTGAGCGTGATTTGTCTAAGATGTAAGAACTTGTGTGATACAATCGAAGTAAAAATAGATAAGTTTAAACAAATCCTTCCTTATCTTTGGTAACTGATGGTTACGACAGCAAATATTCAACATCCAAGCAAGGACCTACATAGATTCTATATACTTCTTTGAGCGGACTTGCACATGGACTTACAAACAGACTTACATATTTTGGCCATGTATGAAACGATAAAAATGCTATATTTTTTATTAAACTTTATGGCAATTTATTATTTTGATAGTTATAAATCTTATCCTGACACACTGATATTAAATAATCTACATATACAGTGACTGAAATTGATAAATCCCCTTTTAGGCAGTGCCTTATTTCATATTAGGACGTACACATTAGTTAAACCAACACAGTGATACTGGAGGGATTACCGGCTGAGAAACCTAATCCCCAGTAATCAACTTTATCGCAACAAATAAATAATCAATTTGTCATACCGGGGATGTCGTGACACAGGATACCGACGGCACGTTCCATTCCGTGAAGATCGAACCCAGTCAGGGACAGTGTCTGTTCGGCACCTGGACACCCGTGCATCACTTCCTGCATGCACGTGAATAGGTCGTGCTTTTTGCTGAAACAAAATATGTGTAGAAATAAGATATCTGTAGGTTTCTCTCACTGATATAGAATACATGTGTATAATGTTTCGCTTTCGCTGACGATAACATGCTGGAATGGTAATTTGTTTTTCAGTGTTTTCTATTACTGGGTAGTTCTTAAAAATAACACTACGCTACATATACTTTCTCAGTTAAACACATTAATTAACCTAATTAAAGAAATACGATACAAGTTAAAACAATTCGTAATTTGGATACAAATGTACCGACAATCAGTGATTTACTACGACGCTTGAGTCGATGAAATAAAGGTGTGTGTATGCTTAAATTATAATTTGTGTATATTTTGAAATACCTGCAGTAAACTTCCGCTTCCTCTGTTGTGGCTCCAATGAGTGCTCCCTTGTGGTCTGTGGCGTTGCTAAGGTAGACGCTGGGGCTCAAACCGACTTTGCCAAAACATGTACCGAACTCCTTCTGAAGGGTCAACAAACAGGCTCCGGGCAGGGCTGCATGAGATAAGAAAAACTCGTTAGATTGTTTTTCTAAACCATGAATTGGTCAAGTGTTCTGGCTCCTGTTTTAAATACTTAAAACCTACAAGCTAGGTGGTCATGGTTTTAGGCTGACTCCTTAAAAAGGCAGTTCATTGATATTGAAACATTTCTTTTACCTAACCAGTCAAATTTAAGTTACTTTTAAAATTATTTCAGCAAAAGTATTGGTGAAACCTGGCCCCTTGTAAACTTATATTAAAAAGAAGTAGCCAGGTGATCATTATTTTTGATTGGTTTTAGTAAAACTGTACATGGTTTTATTGATAATGATTATACAATAGGTAAAAACCATTCAACATTTAGTTAAAATTTTCAGTATTAAAGTAAAATATTTGTGAAACAGGGGTCTTGATACTTGGATTCTGATGTATAAACGTTCAAGATTAATCAAATATATTATAAAGAATAGACAAGAAATATGTTATAAATGAAAACGAGCAAAATAAACCAACGCTAAATGTATTGTTTAAAGTATCTTTTAGCATTCTAAATTAAATAAGGAGAAGCCTATTCGAGTCAGTTGTTTGATAAGCGAAACACGGAATTGGATCATCGCATGTTTTTAGTGGGGATTAACGCCACTTTCAACACATTTCAGGTTATATATGACATATCCAGACCTCAGATCGAATCTGAGTCATATCGGAAGTAACTGGCTAACTGTTTAGCAACATAAAGCGTTTGGACTCGAACCCACTACTTCAGCAGTGAGGAAGTGGGAATAACGACGCTGCCTTATATCCCCCAACGTAGGACCCATACGCATGTTTTATTGTCTGTATTAATATCAGTGGACTTAATCACCATTGACGTACGAACGTGTATTCTGTCAGGGTAGGACGTTACCACGTCTTGTTACCAAGGTTACACTTTAAATATTATTTATTCGAAAGTGTTTATATCAAGCTTCAAAAGACGTTCAATCAAAATTACCAAATTAAAACGACAAGCATAAAAACAACGATAGAAACAACATCATATTGTATAAGAACATACACCATTAAGTAGCAAACTAAATGCTCAGCGGCGTGCATTTTGTACATGTTTATAAAAAAGTGCAAAACTAGTATAAAAGCGTGCATACACGTATGAGCATATGTAAATAAGTTAAGAAGAAAGGCAAAATGTATAAATAATAAAGAAAGCAAATAAAAAAATAGATAGTAAATGGTTTATATTTGGTGAAAGTGATATCTATTGGTATGATCTTGGCACAAACACCACAAACCGTAAAATGTTAAGATTGAATTGATATGCGTGATATGAAGGCTACAGGGAATTCAGTAGGTTTTTAAATTGGCTAAACACTTTACTTCCAATATGTCATGCCTATATATACTCACTGACCCCGTATTGACAAAGGGATATCTATTTAAACATGCCAAAATGATATATTGAAATGGGGATTTCCTAACTTGTGCTACGCGCCTAGATTAGACTAAAATAGTTTTCCTCTTAACATTAAAACATATATTGTGTCGTACTATATTATATGAGTCACGTGATTTCATTTTACTTTCAATTTGATCCGATAACAGGTTTACACGTAGTAAAAATTGTTCACCTTAGAAAGAGTCCGAATGACAATGTAAAGGTCGTCAATCAGTATTTAAGTTACCACTCCAATTCAAATATCGATTTTGTCACGTTTTGGTGGATATAACATACCAAACCATTCGGATTTTATTCATTAATGATAATAAGATGCTTTTATCCGTTTTATTAATTATTTTATCAAAATAAGTATCCTTTGATGGTAAGATTTGCGATTGATTAAATGGCAAACGAGTAAATACATAAATGGACGACTGGATGAATATTCTCATAATGGACAAATTGGTGAATATGTGTGGCAATGATATAAGTTTATACTAACTGGTTAACGCTGCATATTACAGGAATGAACGCTTGAAGCAGAAAAAACAAGAAAGCGATCGCGCATGATTTGGCAATATAGTAAAAAAACTGCCACCAATATATACAACTGTTTGTATACGCAATAAATAAATATGCTAACAAATGAAGAAACAAATCCCCGTGCTCATTAATTTGACATTTGTCTTACACTTATCCCCACAAAACGTTGCCATGGTTATCATTATGTTTGCAAACGAAGCCTCGACCCCTAATAGTGAGGTTCTTTTACACCCGGCTGTTTGAATCACGGTTTTGGCGCAATTCTCCAGTGGTTTCCATTTTCTATAAAAAGTAAACAAGTAAATTAATCAATTATCAGTATAAATCATAGAATACATCATGATCTCTGCATATTTGATTTAGCTGTCAGCTTATTGGTTAAATGGCAGAATGTTCTCATAAGATTTGTAAGTACGTATTCTAATATTGCCAAATGCAGTTTAGTCTCCAGCATATCTTCAAATTTTATGTCATATCTTGTAACATATTAATACCAATTTGTGACAGATAAATCAAGCACACAGAAATTCATTGCCATGGTTACAGTGATTTACTCACAGGTGTCGCCACAAAATGTTGCCGTGGTGATCATCATGTTGGCAAACGTCGCTTCGATGGAGAGCAACTGCATCCTTGGACACTCGGATTTTGTAACGACATTCTTTCCGCAGTTTTCTAAATTATGCCATTGGCTATTTATCAAATCAAAAATAGTAATAGAATTAAGAATGCATATCATTATAATACTATAATAAAAAGTTGTATGTATCACTCATATATGCAAGCATATATCATTAACATCCTCCTTAAGGTATGTAAACATTGTTTTCTCAGTATTTCCGTGTTGAAATAAAATCTCATCGAGTATGCCACATATATCAAGATTTGATCGTTTAAAGATTAAATCAATTTATAAAAGAAACTATTCGTTTCTGATTTTAAAAAAATATATATAGAAATTTTAAGAAAAAATATAAAAACTATCCACAACTCCACTTCCTTTATTTAAGTTCGGATACGCACATGATAGATGTACATAATTTGTAACTCCGGTTAAATTTAAAATAAAATGGAAATTTAGTTATAACTAAAGAACAGTTTAAACTATATTGCGAATAACTTCGCTCAGTTTGTAAAAGCATAATCATTAGGTTGTACAGGAAGTATTAATTTTAAATATTAAAAAGTCTTAAAATTAAATAAGATTTGCAAAAATCCTATTTTGATACTTTTTCTCCCAACGTCAAACAGTTCCCATGTGTCAGTTTGTCTTAAATATCCATCTGTGATACGTCACAGTTTTAAGTGTTTTAGAAAAAGAAACTTGTAAAGTTTATATGAACCGCTTTCGAGTCCGTTTCCTGGGTAGAACCAGTACTGAGTGTTGATTTTTGAGAGGCATCTGGTCTAGTTGGGGACCGAACCCACGACCTCTGGCGTGAGCGTCCAACACTCTATCCACTACACTACCGTGCCGCTTCATTATGAATGTAGCCATAGTTACTATACATATGTAACTAAAACAAACACATTTTAAAAACTGCTACTTTCTGCATGTATCTTACCCGCAAATCTGTTTCTTCAAGGCGGTTGCACTTTGTCCGGTAGGAAGCGTCTGGTTGTTCAAGACCATTAACACCATCTTCAT
Organism: Panopea generosa; assembly: GCA_029582155.1. NCBI lineage: Eukaryota > Metazoa > Mollusca > Bivalvia > Adapedonta > Hiatellidae > Panopea > Panopea generosa. The sequence continues at coordinate 18,543,250 of CM055910.1, forward strand.
ATCCATGTTCAGGGTCTTCTGAGCGCATGTATTCATTCCATTTTCGAACTTTCCCATGCACTTGTTTGGGCTGAACACTTTGCCTGTGCCTTAAATTATCATTGCCAAATATGCAATTAATATTATTCCTGCTTTATTTGTTAGAATTCCGCACAACACTATTCTGAGTACTTACATCTTAAAAGCATATCACTTCTTAAATCTAACTGTTTAAAATATGGAAAACAATCTAAGCAAAGCAAAACACAAATATCACCAAGAAAACCTGTAGTTCACAACTTTGGTGAAAACATATGTTTTGAGTGACTGTTTATTTATTAACTGTGGCAATAGACTATTTTCTCGAATCAGCTCTGTTTAACTTAAAAAAAGGCATGGCACTCCCTGCTTATTTCATTGGGGGATTAATAGATCTGATTCGGAAGATAGCATGTTCTATCTATATATAGACTGACTAATGATACTTACACATTCCTTCATAGGCGCCCAACATGTTCTGCATGGTTGTTCCTACCATGATGGTTTCTTGGGCCTTACAGTCGGATTGGAGTTTCTTGAAAATGCCGGTAGCGCACTGAATCATGCTTTGTTTTGTATTATCACTAAAAATACAAAATTATATTTGTCAGACAATCACAGAAGAAATATAACACAAACGAAAAGATCTAGCGACGCATCAGTGCAAGCCTCCCTGAAAATAGAAGAACATTTAAACATACATATATTTGGCAACAACTTTATATTCGTTGATCCAAAAATATGTGTACAAGATCCAAAGTTATAATCCTCATGGAGGGCTATAATTCTCATTACTTCTTCAGGGACACAAGCGGAAAACCTGATTCCAGTAAGAGAAATGAGACCTGGGTCTTAATTTCTAGTATTTATACTGACAATCTCAGTTGACTTCCTGCCAATCCTAGTAATGTAAATAAAGACGTGAAATGTGACTTTGTCTGTGAAAGGTCCACCGTAACTGAAATATTTTACTTATTACTTTTCTTGTTTAATTTGGTTTAAATGTGAGTTTGAATACTTTTGAGAAAGTAACTGTGAATTTAGACCTGAATGGTTAAAAACAATGGAATCAAACGCAATTGCTGCAAAATTTGCCCCATTAGTGCAAAAGGGTACTACGTGCTTACTTATTTCATATACACTTAGTACCTTATTGCTCTAATGGGACGAAATGAACTGATAGTAGTAAATATACCTGCATGACAGCTGTTTAAGTTGATTTCTGTTTACATTTGGTGGAAGCGTCTGGTTGGCGAGAAGCGTGAAGAACTGATCTGGGTTAATTTTTATGCTTGTCAGACATGTTCGGAACCCTTTGTCAAAGTTTTGCAGACACGAAGATGGTGGTGGAGCTGAAACAAACGTGATCTATTGTCAATATAATGTACATGTAACTGTAAATTGACGAGCATTGGTTTGATTTTACTTTGTAATATATTTATTAATAGTATATGTTTTAATATAACCGTATAACATTTGTAATTTCAACACAAATATGTCGTTAAATCAACAATTTGACATTGCCGATATCTATAGGCCCATAGCGACGAGTTTATATATTTCATGAAACATATAAACTGATAAACATTACGTCAATGAATCCGAGAGAGAATATTTCGTCCCACTGGTGCAATAAGGTACCAAGTGCATTCTCATTTCATATTCACTAGGTACCTTGTTGCTCGAATGGGACGATTTTTATGTGTTGTGTACATGTATAACCATTTTTTCGGAGAAGATACCAAATATTTAGCCAGGCACGGTTAGCTCAGTAGATCGCACCTCTGACTATCAATCCGAGGGTTGTGAGGTCGCATAAACATTATCACCGCAGATTCAAGTGGGAAAATGATCAGTTACTTGTGCAGATGGGTGTGCGTTATTACTGGTTAACTGTAAAAATGACGCTTGTGCTTCGATGTCTTTTAAGAAGGCGATTGAGACTAACCTGTTCCACAAAGATTGCCCAGTCCGCTGACCATTGAGTTGATGGTGCCGTCCATCATTCCGATATCTGTCTGCTTGCATGAGGGGTCAGCATTGGACACCATAGGCTTGATGCAGTTACCAAGAGCCGGGCCATTGCTGCAGGGAAATATAATAACACGATGTATTGTGGGTCGGATAAAAGATTGGATGCCTTCAAATGAATTCTTTCATATTAATAAACATACAACTATTTTTATAAGTATCAATGTTTATTATTAATATCGTTGTTATACTTGATTTGTAGTTAAAGGATTTGTGTGTATATGTCAAACTACAGGTGTGCAATATACTTTGACAACAAAACACAAAAAATAACAGCATATTATTGTTCACCAGGCTCACACATTTTTAAATAGGGATATCACCGTTTACAACACACATGGCAGGTTATATATCTATTTTATTGGTGGAGGGAGATCTAAGAATGAATCTGAGTGGGAGATTGGGGTTTATAATTTTGACAAGGAAATTATAAACTACAAGGTGATAAAACGGATGTTGAGTGACGTTGGGATGCTTTGAATTGTTGGACATGCAGTGAAATCCCTGTATTTTCATTGGGGGTATAACAGACCTGATTTTGGAGATGTTAGGGGCTGGGATATACTAACTGCCTAATGGTTACAATTCCTGCAAATGTGTCAACATTCTGGATGTATGGAGGTTTTTAAACAAAGATATATTACCCGCAGAGCGTCTTGACAAGATTATTCTTTTGTGGGGCCAGGTTAGGTGGCAGACGGCTACTTGTTTCGTTTGTGACCAATGAAAAGACGATGTCTAGTTCGAATCCACCCATGTCTCTGAAACATTTTCTGAATCCCTGATCGAACATCTGTACGCATCTTGACGGCTGCTGTTGCTGTCCGTTTATTGAGGCGGTGACCGCTAAGGCTGTAAAGATATGTATAATATAATTGAACAGTTTATGATATACGAATGTTCTTATTTCTGGTTAAAATAGTACAGTCAAACCTGTGTAAGCGGTCACCTCTATTAAGCAGCCACTTGTCTTAAGCAGTCACATTTGCTATTTCCAATTTCTATGCTTTCAGAGCAAAATTAACCTGTATTAAGCAACAACGTGTATTAAAAGGTCACTTTGGCTTTTTCCCTTGACTGGCTGCTTAAGAGAGGGTTGACTGTACTGTGGTGTCTTAAATCAATATCATACCAAAGAAACCATGTTCATATATACGGGAACCGGTTTAAAATCATGGTCATCTAGCTGCTTTTCTTAGAATTAAGTATTAAGTATTAAGTATATATACTTAAATGTGTTGTTGAAACAGAAGTCTGATTGTGTGTACACATGATTGACATGGTGTTAATACATGGGAATAATTGACAGAATTAGGCAATAGCTATCTCCCGGATTTGGGGCGGATGGGGGCTGATTAACAGTAAGAGTTTTAGTGGAAATATATGTGTATATTCATAAACAATACGTCGTGTAGATTTATAAGGAACGTGTGATTTTTTTTCATATATATGATAAAAGAAAGAAAGTACATATATCATTTTCATAGAACGATGTAATTTGATTTCTCATTTGTCATACTGTATAGCATATTCGAATTGTTACATTTTAGTATTCTCTAGTAAAACCATTGTGACATAAAAAGTGGCATCGTCAATTAGCATTATTTCATTTTAAGGATAGGTCTAAACTAATGAGTCATCTTAGTATCGTTTATATAAACTCTTATAAACCAACCATCTCCAGTCAATACGGAAGTACGCCTGTGGCAAAGCACGTGGTTAAAATAAAATTCAACTTCCGGTGAATTTTAACACGTAGAAAAATAAATGTATAATAGTTATTCATAAATTAGATATTCAGAAAATAAGATATAAATATGTGTTTACACACATATACACAAAAGTTACGTCAGTAATGTGATTAAATAATATATAAACATACATATATATATATATATGTCAGCGGTCACCTCTATTAAGCAGCCACTTTTCTTAAGCAGCCACGTTTGCTATTTACGATTTTCATGCTTTCAGAGCAAATTAACCTGTATTAAATAACAACCGGTCTTAAAAGGTCACTTTTGCCACTTCCCTTGACTGGCTGCTTAAGACAGGTTTGGCTGTATTTACGTATAACTATGACATATCGATATGTGCCATTCAGATCCTTTATACAAAACCAGTCATAAACATAAAACAGACATATATGTAACTCTTAGAGAACTATATCATATCGTATCCCTTTCAATCCTTATATTTTACATCTCATTTTACAGAAATAAATATTTTACTCCTAGCTGCTTTTAGAAAATCGTTTGTTTGGATTGCACGTTAAAAGTCGTGTATCTTATTTGTACTGATGTCTCTGAACGTATTTTATTTACCAATTATGGTACAAATAATTTTTTTTAGCTCTTTGCTGTTTTGCTATTTTCATCGTTTAAATAAAAAACTCCCATCATATGTGTAACCTTCTATCACATTTTATTACTAAATGTCTTGTTATATGTATATACAATTGTCTATTCTGGAGAAAAAAAATGCAAAAAAATAAAAATAAAAAAATGTTTTAGCTTTACATAATTTGCGTTTTCCTTTATATCCGAACTGTTTTACATTTTTATGAATATATGTTTCTTTTTACCCGTAATGCACGGTAGCGACCGTTTTCGTATTGACTAATGAAAATGATATTTTTTATATTTATGAATTCACCAAGTTTTGCAATCGGAAGAACCGCGTACATATATCTGATACATAATCCACCAAATATATAAAAAAAAATCTTTGAAGAGTCTTTGAGAGTAATATACTTACAGCCGGTAAGGTTCAGTTGAACAATATATCAAAAACAATATATCATTGAAGAAAAATATAGTTATCCAATGGCAGCTAACAAGTAATGACAGTTTTATAAATACAAATAATATTTTATATAATAAATAAAATACGTCTTCTTAAATATATAAAATACTTACCGATTGATATTAAAAGAATCCACATTTTTAAAATTTATTTCAAAGTTTAAAAGTTCACGTCCTATTACAACAGCTCTCGCTGATGTTTCTTATTAAACTTCCAAATCTTCTAATGACTTATTCGTTATTTATACTTCTTATAAACCAAGTTGTTTTCACGTCCTGGCTGGGACCCTTCCTTGTTCTGTCGTCACTGGCGATTGCTCACTAACTGCTGAAGATGTCTGTAGGAGTTGCGTTTATAAATCATAGACGGAAGTTGCCGAAAAATTGCAAATGCCCGCGAGAAAAGCGCGAGCGTTATCAGACGTAACCGGAGTGGAAACACGTATCAATCATGCTGTCATATATTGGTCGGTGATTTGAAAATTGAAATTGTGTGAAAGTTAAAATAAATCTTTTGAATCAATAAATTGTTTTTATTGACAGAACACATCGTAATATTGTACGTGTATCATTAATAACTGTTAATCGATTATGAATTGTATGACATATTGCGATATCAAAGGTGATTTTATCGCACCCACTTACGGCATACTGTGTATCACATCCTGAAAGTCGTGTACACAGCACAGTTTGTTCTTATCTGTTTGTTTGACTTATATGTTTTCGTAAACGGTTAAAAGAATCGATAATATTATTTATAGATTTCAGTGATTATATGTGTGTATTTGCACGCATGTGTGTCTGTCGTTTGTTTTTGCATGTAGAAGATGATTATTCAAACTGAACACCATTGTTTTCTGATCCGTGCAAGTTTTGAAAAATATATGTATATAAGAACTGTTATTAATAAGTGTTATTTATGTACGTATATGGATGTTTAATGTATATGAGTGACTTGTATTTATACTTAAAACAATCGTAAAATACTTAACATGTATACTATCCATTGACTTATAGTGTATTCATTTTTGCCGTTATATATATGTAGACTGTCCTCATGGGGTTAAGACCTTATGGAAATATGAAAATAAACCTTGTAAACGTATCACTTTACTATCTGTAATCTACAATGCAGTATATTTGAGAAAGTGTACCAGTTACTTGGGAAGACGGTCGTTAAACGAAGATAAATGCATCCGAGACTTATTACCAAAATGAAAACTCCCCTGGATACCATATGCACAATATCCATAGACGTAGGAGCATTCCAGTTATTGGAGGTGGGGGTGTCTCTTTTGATACCTTTAACACCAAATGTTGCATTCTAAGGAGTTTTTAGGATAAAATAAGGTTTTTGTTTACTCCCGATGTTCGGTATTTTGTCGCCTTTTAACGTTTGTTGTGAAATATTCAGGGACCAAAGTATATGCTGGCCCCAACCTGAACATTAGGAAGAGACGCTCCTCTTTGTCACTGATTCCTACGCCTATGAATTGAGTAGAATGTTTTATTTCATTCCAATGCTTAAATGGAATGTGCTGCCAAAACTAGGACGAAAATAAAAGTTGCTTTGTCAGTCTGCACTAAGCTATTATATTAGATACTTTTATTGAATCCTTTCACAACAAATTTGGTATGAGGTGATAAAAGTGTTTTATGACATTTCTTAAGAAAGAATACATCATTAATATTAATAACTTATATGTGGAATACGTACAATAAAACCTGTCTTAATCAGCCAGTCAATGGAAAGAGCAAAAGTTGCCGTTAAAGACAGACTGTTGCTTAAAACATGTTATTTTTTCTCTGAAAGCGTAGAAATGAGAAATAGGAAATGCGGCTGGTTAAGACAATTTGCTGCTCAATCGATATGAACACTTTCACAGGTTTGACTGTATAATAGATTAATTATAAGTGTATAATAAGTTAACTGTAATTGTATAATAAGTTAATTATAAGTGTATAATAAGTTAACTGTAAGTGTATACTAAGTTGTGTATACTAAGTTAACTATAAGTGTATAATAAGTTAACTGTAAGTGTTTAATAAGTTGTGTATAATAAGTTAACTATAAGTGTATAATAAGCTAACTATAAGTGTATTATAAGTTAAAATAAGTGTATAATAAGTTAATTATAAGTGTATAATAAGTTAACTATAAGTGTATAATAAGTTAACTATAAGTATATAATAAGTTAACTATAACTGTATAATAAGTAAACTGTAAGTATATAATAAGTTAACTATAAGTGTATTATAAGATAAATAAGTGTATTATAAGTTAAGTATAAGTATATAATAAGTTAACTATAAGTGTATAATAAGTTAACTGTAAGTATATAATAAGTTAACTATAAGTGTATAAAAGTTAACTGTAAGTGTATAATAAGTTAACTATAAGTGTATAATAAGTTAACTATAAGTGTATAATAAGTTAACTGTAAGTGTATAATAAGTTAACTATAAGTGTATTATAAGTTAACTATAAGTGTATAATAAGTTAACTATAAGTGTATAAAAAGTTAACTGTAAGTGTATAATAAGTTAACTATAAGTGTATAATAAGTTAACTGTAAGTGTATAATAAGTTAATTATAAATTTATAATAAGTTAACTATAAGTGTATAAAAAGTTAACTGTAAGCGTATAATAAGTTGACTATAAGTGCATGATAAGTTAACTATAAGTGTATTATAAGTTAACTATAAGTGTATAAAATAATTGTAAGTAATGTGCTGTGATTGGCATGCGATTATCTGTTCTACGGAAGATAATTATTTTGAAACTGTAAAAGAAGACTATCCGATTGTTTATTTAATTTGGGGATGAAAATCAATATGACATGGATTTTTCTAAAAAAAAACTTTTTTGCTTCAGGATATATACCTTTTTCTGAAGAAGATCTTATAAGATATAATTGTGAAATGACAATTGTTACTTTGTGCAATATGATGCTTTTTTATATTAAACTCCATAAGGAGGAAGTGTAGAATATTGACTATAGAATTCACGAGATCGGAAGTACAAGTTTTCTCGAATTGAACAACAGTTGTTTAAAATGTGTCCAAAATGACATTCGTATTTGAATTGAAAAGTATGGTTTGATTCTGGTTATAAAACACAGCAATGTATATACATTAAGTTTTTACTACTACTATTATGTTTTCTTCTTATAAGGTTTATACATTTTTTTCATTATGCTAACTGGATAATCCATTAGGTTCCTGTAGTTTTAATGAGATCAGAAAAACTCCACTTATGCACTGCGTTTCATTCAATTCATGCCCAAAAAATATGTTCGTTTCTAGTTGGTCTCTGAAAAGAATAGGGTGGGACTTGTTTTCACCCGAGGTACTTTTAATCTTTATAGGATGTAGCTGTATGTTATCAAAGTGAAATTATTGAGATAGATACATTAAAGATTCGTTGTACTGATTTGTGTTTAGCAGAACTCTCAACATTGTTAAAGTAATATCAGGACGGCGTCTACTTGAGACAGTATTCTTAGCGCCGCCACACTGGGGTGTCATGCCGCAAACACCTGGTACGATACCCCACACAGCCACATTATACTGGGCAGACCAGACCTAGAAGCTCTACCACTAAACCACCACTGGAGTCTTTAGAAATTCATTTATCTTTTTCAGTGTTTTTTTGTAATATTGTTTGTATGTTAATATATTATTAAAAATATTATTCAAACTATAATTGAAGTATGTAAAACCAGATTACATTAAAAGCTCCGGAGCCCGGACAATCAGTTAATAACTTTAATATATCATTGTTCGTATTACACACACTGTCAAAAATACATTTATAATTCCTATTTTTTAACCTAAAACAGTGAAATAATTTATTGGGCTGTTATATGACTGAGTTATTTAGCGCTTTGATGTAAAAAATGTTTACATTTGAGGATCTCATGGAAAATTGACTTGTTCAAATGAGTTCTCTCGATGAATAAAACTACTTTATTATTATTATTTTAATTAGTATTTATTATCATTATTATTATTATCAATATTATTATTATTATTATTATTATTATTTTTATTATAATTATTATTTATTATTATTATTAATATTATTATTTTTATTATTTTTATTATTATTATTATTATTATTATTATTATTATTATTATTATTATTATTATTATTATTATTATTATTATTATTATTATTGTCATGTCATCATCATCATCATCATATTTTTATTATTATTATTATTATTATTATTTTTATTATTATTATTATTATTATTATTATTATTATTATTATTATTATTCTGTGACATAAGGTCTTTCATTGGACTTATATGGTAATTATGTGATCCATTTCCCATAAAAAGAATAAATCTTTATAGAGTCTCAATTATGCTTCTTTAACTGAGCATTTTAAGTTTTCATTTTCCTATTTAAATTGTCTGTTTCATTTTTTGTGTTCATTCATGCCCTTGATAGGGTTGATGCCCCTGATTGCATTATAAAAGTACATGAGCCAAATTGTTGGACATGACTTTGCTAAGATGTGTTTCAAGTAAATGATGATGGACATATTAATGAAAGCCATTTCAAGAGACCTCACCTATAGCGTCGCTATTTTTTTTATATTAGCAGTAAAACTGCACATTTTATATCAAACACCGTACACTTTGGATATTCTGTTAAATAACTTATATTGTATTTTGTCTCTGTAGCGTAAAACACCAAATAATAAATCGCGACCCGCGATAAAGTCACTCATTGGATAGTATTGGGTTATGCTAAAACATTGACGAATGAAACCGAAAACCGATCTGCGCATTAACACATTTCTCGTAAATAAGATTATCTATGAGGACGGAATAAAAAATTATCTTCGGATGGGATCTTTCTGTTTGTAATTCAATACACTTTCCATTATTTATAGGTGATGCATCATTAAACGTTACTAGTATATATTCGAAATATACACATTTACTAGAACTTTTGACAATTAATGCAATGCGAAACTTTTGGTTAACGTATTCATAAATTCCTATCTAGATAACTATTAGCATTCGTACAATTAAATCACCCTAAATACGAATGTTACGCAGTAGTTAATTAAGATCAGATAGACTGAACCATCACATAAATTGTATGACTATTTTCAGCATATGGAAATTAGTTTTACCTTTGCAGGTAATGGAAATTGATTATGTTTATTTGTTTTTTAATACAAGTATATGTTATATTTTATATAATCTAAGTAACTGTTGCTACTCAATTCTCTGTTGATCTCATCAAATGTAATACTTGTTTCCTTAAAACATTTTCTAAATTGGCGCAATAGTGCCCATAATATAATTTCAGTTTCTCAATAAATTATAGTTCTATTGTAGATTTTAAATTAAAGTGTAGCAGTCATTACGTATTTTTGTTTTTAAATTTCTGTTATGTTGTGTTATAATTCTATTTTGAATGGCTGTGTACATTACTTGAATGTCTATCTTATCTTGTATCGTATTGTTTGTACTTAGATGAGACGAAAATAAATATTTAAACTAAACTATGTAATGTGAACTTCTAGCGTATGAAGTGGTTTTAGAAATGCTATATTAGTTTATTAATTTAAAGAATTTGTTCATAATAATTCGACCGTAAATTAACACTAAAACTCAATGTCAACGTCAATTAGCGCCTTATTTGTGTTTAACGTCATGAGCTGTATACATGCGTACGTGAACTTGTTCTGCCAGGGGCAATACTTTGACATGCAGCTAAAATCAAAATGTAAATTATCCCTACGGCAGTTTTTAACTTGTGAGAAATATCTATTTCCTGCTTACACAAAATCTTAACCAATACAACGTTTTTTGTTCTTCATTCATGAAAGACGTGTAGTAAAACGATTTTTTTAAAAATAAATAACAACATTTAGTGTTAATTTAACTCACACAATTATGAGTCATTTACCAAATAAGAAAAAAAATACCAATTACATGATATTTATAGATTAATGACGAGTGTAGTTTATGATTAAATCTAAATGGTACATTTGTCTGTTTTAATGAATTTTCACTCAACACTTCGAAAAGGACATATATACATGGTGTGATTCGAGAATGTTGTCCAATGGTAGAGAATCATATCCGAGGTAGGCAGATCGTCGGTGCGATTCTCCTCGGAGGCTATGTGTGCTATCCATGAGCAAGACACTTTTCCCACAAATGCTAAGTACTGGTTCTACCTAGGAAGACTTCGAAAGTGATTTGTACAAGTTATAGAATTTCACAATCGATGTAAAAAAGAAAAAGTTTAAAAGAGTGCATGGTTAACGTTTCAAATGAAAACATACCATGTCTGAGCCGTAGTGATGGTCTAGAGGTAGAGTGCCATACCAAAATTTGAAAAAAGGTACGAGAAGCTTCCTCGTTTGTCGCTCAGCATTGGCCCTGTGTCAGTATATTGTGACTGGGTGTGGTATCATATCATGTGTCTGCGACATGATACTCCAATGTGGCTGCGTTTAGAATACTGTCTCAAATAGATGAAACGTCGCAATAAACGTTACTGAAAATTTTTTTGAAAGCGACGCTGGAAACCCTAGTCCAACCTAGAACATAACAGTAGTAGATGTAAAACAGTGCACTATACACAATTGGCGTCAGTGATGACCTTTCCAAAGCTTAACATTTTTCAATTAGGTGGTACGTTTGGACTAATAAAAGTAAGCTTTACTATTGTTCGACTGCGGTTAACTTTTGATATGTTTTCCTGCAATATATGTAAATAAAAAGAATAGTTTAGAAAGATAATGTAGTAATTAGCTAAACATTAACAAGTTTTAGATTGACTCGTTAAAATAGGTGGGTGGGGTAATTTCAGACACTCAAACTGAGGCATATTTTCAATACATTACGGTTCCAAATAATCTCAAATATGTTATTTTAATAAAACAAATCTTATAGTTGTAAAGCTGTTTCACACAAAATAACGTTATTAGAAGTAAAAAATTAATTTATACACAACTAGTGTTAGTGACGACCTTTTCAAAACTTTAACATCTTTCGTGATTGTACTAGTAAACATAGACTTTCGCATCGCCTGATTTCAGTAAACTGTTGTTATGTTTTGCAGCAATATAACAGCTTAGAAACATTATGTTGAAATTTTGTCCGGGTTGACCTTAAATAACCGTAGATTGACTGGACCAATAGGTCTATTAGCCCTAAAATGAGGGTATATTTTAGTAGTTGGTTGTAATATATTACTATAGTAACTATTTTTGATAACGACGTTTTTACTACAAGGTGTAAATAATGCAATCGTTTTATTAGACTGAACAATAAAGTATTCACATACGTACATATGTTTAGCATACGTTTAACAATAAAGTCATGCAGTTAACACTTTATGTGGTAAGGGTGCAGAAAAAACAACAGTTTAAAAGATTGAATGTTTTGTTTATATAGTTCATTACAGGCTTTTGTTCCCTAGGCAAAATATAAAGTAAGAAAACACTTCAGTTGATAATATTTAATTGACATTCCTGTTTGAACGCTTCAGTCTTTTTGTCAAAGTATTGTTTTAACCTTATTTATTTTACATCGATTGTGAAACAAATTCTTACATTCTAAGACAAATTACGTTCGATGTCGTTCTGGGTGGAACCAATACTAAGCATGTACGCATAAAGTGTCTTACTCGAAGACACAACATGTTACTCTGGTGGAGGAGCGCACCCAAGACCCCCGGGTTCGATGTTTTACCATCGGACCACGCGAGGTTCGAGTCAAAACACTTCATCTGAGAAAGTTTGCTAGTTACTTCCGAAAGGACGATGGTTCCCTATAAAACAGGACATGTTTTATATAAACCTGAAATGTTTTGGAAATGGCGTTAAACCCCATTAAAAGAATAAACAAAAAACTATTTCTATCTAAAACTGTTAATCAGTTAATAGCAAATCTATTTTTTTGTGATAATCGATATTTGAAACCATATCTTACATACGTTTACACGGAAAATATCTTATATGTTTTTATAATGAAAGATTTAAAGATTGCGCTCCCCACCGCGTAAACTCTCATATTTTTCATTCGTTGTTTTCTCTCACGAAGATTTCTTCATGCTGAGATTGTGCATGTGTGTATACATAATGACAACGACGGACTTTTTTCAAGATGTATACTTGAGCAGCAAAGTACTTACAGCCCGCCTCCAGCGTTGCACTTGCACAATATATCCATTTCCTGTGTTCTGTGTGTTCTGTGTCATGTGTGATAAAACGTAAAAGTAAAAAAAAAATAAAATGAACAAAAATATATATAGAAAATTATTTGGTATGCTATTGTTGAACACTCTTATACACATCAAGTATCGGAGAGTACTGATTTAGTGTTGTTATTTTTAAAAAAATAAATTTGTACTATTAAAATAATTAGTGCACTATCATTGTATATCTTTTTATTGTATCTATGGTGTTCAGCGTCGTTTTCAACAATATGTCAGCTATATCACGCTTGAGCCCGGCAGTATTTTAAACGTTGTCACACTGGAATATCATGCCGCAGTCACATTATATGATAACCCACCCAGTCACATTATACTAAAACCGGACCGACCAGACCTAGAACTCTCCTCTAAATGTTGAGCGCCAAGCGAGGAAGCTTCTAGTAACATTTTTCAAGTATTTGGTATGACCGGTGATCGAACCCACGATCTTCCTCATGCGGGACAGACGCCCTACCCCAAAATCACCGCCGCGTTTGTTTGTTTTTATTATTTTTGATAAGATTATTTTTTAGTTGTTGATACTAATTAATTTATGCTCGATTGCGAAGTAAGCCTAGAGCTTACATGACATGAATCCTATCTCACCCATGAGTTTTATTTTTTATCAGGTCATCGGGTCAAGCCGGATCTGCAACCTCTAGCGTGATCGATCAACACTGCACTGCCGTCCTGCTTTGCAATATATATCAATTTACAGCCAAAATTTACTAGAGAAATAAAACAGATTGAGAATGTGATATTTTTACAATTTATTTACCACTAAAAGTACTGTTCTTCTAATTTAATTTGCGTTCATGTTCTCCAAAATTATGTCGATCGTATGAACACGGCTGCGAACACACGTTGCCTAATGGGGATGTGTCAAAAAAACGGAAGAAAAGTGCCCGCTTCAGTTAACATTTTGCAGATAACTTTTCTAATATTTCATGTTAATTCACGAAACAAAGACGGACGTCATTTCCAGTATAGAAATGAACCATCGGCGTTATGAAGTGGCCATCCAAAACTCGTATTTTTTTAAAAAAAATGCACCACTCCCTAAGTAACTTTTTAAACAGAACTTTTTACAAAAGACCCCGACTTTTGCATAACCATTTGATAGCATGGCACTGATTGTTCAAACAATATTTTGGTCATGGGAACCGTCGCAATTTCTCCAGTTAAAAAAATCAAGTCGTTGTGTATAAATGTTACCCGTCATCAGAAATGGACCTCCATTGTACAATGTATAGAAATACACTTACACCCGTGGATGTTGGCCGGTATTTAAGCAATAGAAGCTTAATATTTAGAAACACACATTATAATTTGTCAGTTATTTTATTACAAAATTAAAATCACATATAAGCCGACACAGTACAAACTATACTAGCATGACCACTATAAATATGTTTACATTATATTCTAAAGTTAATTAATATATGCAATGCTGTTTTACGTATTCATATATATATGAACACTTGAAATAATAAAAAAAAGATATACATGTATAAAGCAAAATATGTACACGCTTAGATTTCATGTAAGCACGTTATGTTTAAAAAGAGAAAGAGCGTCATGTTTGTATTATACAAAAATCCAATTTTTTATATTAATAATTAATTCCGTAAGAGGTGAAAATACAAACTCTGTTAACACTATAATTATGTGTAATGTTAAAAAACGAACTCTCTTTATTTGTTTTGTAATTATAACATTATAACAGATGCACATATGTGTTGCTCTGTCCCCCATGCTTCTGTAAAACGTTACAAATAATGATTCTTTCGCAATCATCAAAACTATGTGGGACGAAGAAAAAAAGAATATAACCATACCCTATGGCTGTGAAAACATGTTCACCATGATCATACGAGGTATAAGGACGAATATCTTCAAAGTCTTTATAGTTTTATGAATGTGGGTCCGTTCTGATGGAGGTTAAGCGATTCTGGTTGTATATATATATAACAAACAAGTCTGTGTAAGCAGTCATCTCTATCCAGCGACCACTCTACTTAAGCAGCCACATTTGCTGCAGTGTTTACCATTTCTATCATGCGGGTTTCAGAGCAAATTAACAAATGTTGAACAATTACCTATCCTAAAATGTCCGACTTTTGCTCCTTCACTTGATTGGCTGCTTAAAACAGGTTTGTATGTATGTAGGTTAAAGTAACATTGTTTAGAACATTAGTTATATTTTATTTTGTTATTTTGAATTTTTTGCAAAATATATAGGTGCATATCAATACAATTTTTTTTTCAAAATCCTAAAAGCAGCTATGTGATCATGATTTTCGACTGGTTCCATTAAAACTGCATATTGTTTCAGTGAAATTGATTATAATTATAATAGAAGGAAAACCGATCAAAACTTAGTATTCAAGTAAAATGTTGGTGAAACAGAAGCCTGGATGCTTTATATAGATTTATGATTTTAAGTATAATACTTAGATATTTTGGTGAAACAAGAGTCAGAATGCAAAGCAATGTAGAATCTAGTACCTCTTTTTTCAGGCATCTGACTTTTATCAAAATCTATGTAATCTATCGTGAATGATACTAAACGCACGTGGTTTCGTTACCCTGGGAACATTAAAAACTATGGTCGCTACGTTTGTTTCCAAATACTGTAAAGAGTATAGTGCTAGTAACCATGGATACCATGACTGTTAATTTCAGATCATTTAAATCAACATATTCAGCGTGAACAGTGACAAAAACAGAAGAACAAACGGGTATCCTAGAATCCTTCCAGAGGAGGCCGCTTCACCGCCGTCGCCATAAATCGCTAATATCCGGCAAGGTCCGCCACTACTGTCCCGCAATTTGATTGGTCCAACGAATATCTTCGATCCAGTCACTGGCATTCGGTCGACGTTAGCCACAAACTCAAGTAGAATGACGTTATTTGGAAGGAACTCTTCGTGGCAACGGTTTCTGTTGTGATTCTGACCGGGGTCACACGAATGGGCATCTGTTCCAAAGGCTGCAATAAATTGTTTGTATTGAATAAATTAAACCCAATTCCAATAGAGACGAAGTAGTATAAGCACCTGGCGATATGCCCTTGAGTAAAACATTTTATCCGCACATGTTTAGGACTGGTTTTACCCAGGAAGACATCGAGCAAGTTTTGTAAAATATTCAGCCGCTCCAAATATCAAATTCGTATCTACGCTTCTGTTAGAAATCAGAGGTATATAACCAGTCTTTCGTTCCACCTACATATTTAAGCATATACTAAATTATTAAAAACTATAATCTAATAAAAGCATCCAAGTGACCATGGTTTTAGACTGGTTTCAGAATAACTACATATGGTTCAATGGCATTTATTAAAGAACAATAAGTTAAGCAGATAACTTTCATGTCAGTTTCTAAGCTCTTTCTGAACACCATATACTGGGTGAATAAACGAAATAACAGATAGTGGTTGAAATTAACAAGTTCAGTGAGAAGCATTGGGCCTTTAACATATAAAAATAATGACAAATACAGTTAACCTTTAATTTGCCTGTTATGCATCAACCATCTAGCGGCGGAGGGATCAAGGCCGGCGTTATGATACGTGGAAGTGTTATCTGGGGTTTCCGTACCGTAAAACAACTTCCGGTTAGGGTACAGTTTGTGTTTTCCTGTGTTCATGACAACAATCCCGTTCTGTGGAATGTTTCCGTGCTCCTTCTCCCAGGCCTGGAATAAAAACAAAGTTCGCTATTTTCTCCTGAGACTCGAAAGCACTTCATAAAAAATCTCAAAACCTTATTTTTATAAATCCTATAAACATCATTTTATTGGTAAAAAATGTTATTTTCTAACATTTTGTTGTTGTTGAATAATCATTAAAACTGCTCGTATCTGCGAGTAAATATTGTAAGTTCTTTGTTTATTTGATGTTTTTTTTAATCTTATATTTTTGAAAGTTTGAATCTGAGTTCGAATCTCCTACAAAAGATATAGATGAATTTAGACCCTGACCAAGGTTTTATGAAAGTACTCAAGTCTTTTAATTTACTTAAACTCAATAGTGTGCTCAATTTCATACTTAAACTCAATAGTGTGCTCAGTTTCATACTTAAACCCAATAATGTGCTCAATTTCATAATTAAACTCATAAGTGTGCTCAATTTCATACTTAAACCTAAACGTGTGCTGATTTTTATACTTAAACTCAATCGTGTGCTCTGTTTCATACTTAAACCCAATAATGTGCTCAGTTGCATACTTAAACTCAATAGTGTGATCAATTTCATACGTAAAACCAATAGTGTGCTCAGTTTTATACTTAAAATCAATCGTGTGCTCAGTTTCATACTTAAACCAAACAGTGTGCTTAGTTTCATGCTTAAACTAAATATTGTGCTCAATTTCATACTTAAACCCAATAGTGTGCTCAGTTTCATACTTACACCCATCAAGCTTTAAAGTCTAAAAATTACACGGCTCAAACTCAATACCTGAAATTTTACATTATCAGAAAATATCTAAAATATATGTATTACAATTAAACCTTTCCTATTTTAAATTCAGCAAATTTGAGTTTGAATCTGAGTTTTTATAATCGAAAGTTTTATAAATTTTAGCTTAGAGCTTTCTCCACGATCAAGTTGAACTAAATTGGTATAAAAAATCGATTAGTGATTACCAAAGACCGCAGTACCTGTCTGACAGTACAATATAAAAACGGTCTGGCAGAATGATTTAAAACTGTCTTGTAAAGACATCGTGGTTAAAATCAGTTTGCAAAAAGCGTATACAAAAGCATTAACAATGTATGGTAAGAAATAAATACGAAGTCTGTCAAGTTATCTTTTGAAATATAACATTAAACGTTAAACACGGTATGCATTCTAGTTTATTTACGAATATTGAAAGGGACATCACTCGCGTGTGCATTATTTAAACACAACCGTATTACTGAAACGCGATGTCTATATTGCCCAGATGTTGCAGTTATACACCATATATTAGCATTATTATTTTGTCAAATTCATATCTTGACACAGGTTTAAATATACATGTATTTATTGACCGCGGTGTGGTCTGGTGGTAGAGCGTCCGCCTCGCATGCGGAAGGTCGTGGGTTCGATCCCCGGCCGGGTCATACCAAAGACTTTAAAAATGGTACTAGAAGCTTCCTCGCTTGACGATCAGCATTTAAAGGAGACTTCTTGGTCTGGTCGGCCAGCTGTCAGTATAATGTGACTGGGTGGAGTATCATACCATATGTCTGCGGCATGATACTCCAGTGTGACAGCGCTCAGAATACTGTCTCAAGTAGACACAGTCGCGATATGACTGAAAAATTGTTGAAAGCGACGCTATACACCATACAACAACAACATCAACAATAACTATTGTCATAAATGTACCGCTGGGTCGGATCACACGTTCTTACAACGTTAATTACAACTCTTCCCTAAATACAATATTACACAGAGTTCAATAATGCATGACTAAAAGGTTATTAGAAAGTTATGCTTTTTTAAACAAATTTGAAAACAAACATTTTCTCTGAAAAGTATACTATGTACATGTACATGTAAATACTGAAATGAATAAGTAAAGAAGTGCTGAATACTTGGTACACTATTTCAAAAGGAGAACAATA
Source organism: Panopea generosa (assembly GCA_029582155.1). Taxonomy (NCBI): domain Eukaryota; kingdom Metazoa; phylum Mollusca; class Bivalvia; order Adapedonta; family Hiatellidae; genus Panopea; species Panopea generosa. Next base: position 18,561,957 of record CM055910.1, read on the forward strand.
ATATGATTTTACTTTGAACATATTTTATTCTATTTTGCATATATGATCAACCATATTTAAAAAGATAAAAATGCATCGTACTGCAAAAGCCAAAAAGTAAAAAGCAGTAGTAGATCAATAATATACGACATGAAACAGCGAAGGCCGGGAAAATAGTAGGGCGTCGACGTCTTTTCAACACCGGTTGTGCATGGTATCCAGGTTTATTGGTGGCGGTACCCTACCGAAGGGTGACATTCTATACCAGCATATGTACAGTCAGACCATTATAAGACACGTTTGACTGTATTGTGTTTTTGCGTGTTGATATATAAGAAGTTTATTTGGTTTAATACTCAACTAAGAACATGATCTTAGCGCGAACATAAGGCAGTCAGATAAATAAATATAAAACTACATCAGAACTCAATCTTGAACTTATTTATATTGGTAAAACCATATAACTGACCCTTATATCGGCAACAGTCATTAAATAATCGGGATCCGTCTTCGCCTTTTTGGTCATATCAATCATCACGGCGTCCCCGTACAGTTGCTCCGCCGGAACCTCGTGAAGATGCGGGCGACCTTCTGCGTAATGCGCAGGCGCATCCATGTGGGTACTTCCGTGTTCGAACATACCAAACCAATTGATTTCTAGCCTGTAAAATGAACAAGTATTGGTAAATAAAGATATTATAGTATAAGTTGCCTGTTCTGTCATGCCGATGTTTGTTCGTCGAGCTCTTAATCAGTGGTTTATTCGCCCCGAATATGCAGCCCTATAGAAGTAGCAGCCGATGAAACTCCTTGGAGGACGGGTGGGACACATGGTGAAGATCGAGGTCACGTAGCACGAGGGAAGTCGCGGAATGAAGTGAAAGGAATTTTTGATTGGGTGTCCCGCCCATCCCCTCTCCCTTCTCCCGCAAGTTAACTTAGCGCACAATGTTAGGATGAAAAGGTAGGATTTTGTTTTTAATAGTGAGCTCGCGTTCAAATTGTTGCAGAGAATGGCGCGTAAGTTATCATACATCCCTCGTTTTCTTTAATGACAAAGTTCTCGGTCAATACTCCGCTAAATTCGTCTCGGGTAAAATAGTTTCGGAAGACTCACTATGGTCATTTTCTGGTTAACGCTGTTAAAATTAAAAGCTAATCTGTACTATGTTTGATTACAGTTCATGAACTGTTAGCCTGCTATTTTCAAAGTTTGACCTGTGTGATCAACACATGGATATATATATATATATAAAGTCGAGACACTGATTCAAACAGTTGTATTTAAGTTTGATAATATTTTATTACCATCTTATTAACAGCAACATTAGCTTAGAGTTATAGTACACACATTTGACCATTTATTGCACAGCTTTTGAGGGCCTTCTTTACCGATGAAGCGAAGTGTACTATTGCTTTTTCACTTTCTCTTGATTGTAATTTTGCAATAATATTGTGTTATATATTTATACTGTTGTTTTAACATGACAGAATGCTAACAAGACCGGATTCACTTTGTGCTTACCAGGCATCCAGTGAGGGTTCGTATCCCCTGTGCATGATGGTAAAGTTGAATAGACCTTTAGCCCCATCCGGTCCCACAGGAGGGTACAATGCCTTCTCATCGTATATGTGCGTCAGGTCTACCACATTAGCACCACTTCCTGGTAAAACCAAAATGGCCGACAATATGGATACCAACGTCGGCAACATTCTGTGGAATATAACGTAAACATAAACTACACTACATACATGTATCTCATTTCAATTGTGTTTTTGGATATGTTGTCAGCTGTTGTAAATAAAAAAAAAAGAACTATAACGATTTTAGTCAAGTTTGAAAAATGGAGTATTTCTTAAAACAAGAATATTTGAAATGGAAACTATGAAAGTCATTGCACGATCAGGAACAATCCCTGCTGGTCTTATTCTTAATGCATCAGCAATCTCCAGTTTTGATTCAGTCAACCATATTATTTGTACAGAATCTTAGATTTTAAACATTATTAGTTCAATACCATCACAATCAATTTTCATTTGGCGATGTTATATGACGTCAAACAATACAGTGTTATATGGCGTCAAACAATACAGTGTTATATGACATCAAACAATACAGTGTTATATGGCGTCAAACAGGACCATGTTATATGGCGTCAAACAGGACCATGTTATATGACGTCTAACATGACCACGTTATATGGCGTCAAACAGTACAGTGTTATATGGCGTTAAACAGGACTTTGATATATGACGTCTAACAGGACCATGTAATATGGTGTCAAAAAATACAGTGTTATATGGCGTCAAACAGAACCATGTTATATGGCGCCAAACAGGACAGTGTTATATGAGGTCAAACAGGATCATGTCATATGGCGTCTAACAAGACCATGCTAAATGGCGTCAAACAGGACAGTATTATATGGCGCCAAACAGAACCGTGTTATATGGTGTCAAACAGGACTGTGTTATATGGCGCCAAACAGGACCATGTTATATGGCGTCAAACAGGACAATGTTATATAGCGTCAAATAGGTCTATGCTATATGGCATTAAACAGGCTGTATGTCATTTAAAGAGGATCAACTGATAGGGTGTTTAACAAGACCATTCAATATGTCATTAAACAAGAGAATGTTGTATGTCATTAAACAGGATTAAAGGTTAAAGGAGTCAAACAGGACCCGTGTTACGGGTGTCAAACAGGACCCGTGTAACGGGCGTCAAACAGGACCCGTGTAACGGGTGTCAAACAGGACCCGTGTAACGGGTGTCAAACAGGACCCGTGTAACTGGCGTCAAACAGAACCCGTGTAACGGGTGTCAAACAGGACCCGTGTAACGGGCGTCAAACAGAGGTGTGTAACGGGTGTCAAACAGGAGGCATGTAACGGGTGTCAAACATGACCCGAGTTACAGGTTAACAATCGTTAAACAGGACCCGTGTAACGGGCGTCAAACAGGACACATGTAACGGGCGTAAAACAGGACCCATAATACGCCTGTCAAACAGGACTCGTATAACGGGTGTCAAACAGTATACGTGTAACGGGTGTCAAACAGGGCTCGTGGTACTGGGGTCAAACAGGACCCGTGTTACAGGTGTCAAACAGGAGCCGTGTTACTGGTGTCAAACAGGACCCGTGTTACGGGTGTCAAACATGACTCGTGTAACTGGCATCTAACAGGACCCGTGTTATGGGTGTCAAACAGGAGCCGTGTAACAGGTGTCAAACATGACTCGTGTAACTGGCATCTAACAGGAGCCGTTTAACTGGCGTCAAACAGGACCCGTGTTACGGGTGTCAAACAGGGTCCGTGTTACAGGTGTCAAACATGACTCGTGTAACCGGCGTTAAACAGGAGCCGTGTAATTGGTGTCAAACAGGAGCCGTGTTACGGGTAAATATTCATATTTGCACTGAGTCCACTGGGCCTGACAAATCACCAATAGCACTCATTTACATTATCACACAGAAGTATATTTTCAATTATAAATTTCCAAGGCTACAAGCAATTAATTCCGCCTGCCTGCCTGTCTTTGCCTGCCTGCCTGCCATCAATGAATGCATTTATGTCATGTCAAGGCTACCTGTGAGTGTGAGAGTGAATGCATTAATATATTATATTGCATTTCTTTAAATGAAAACATGTCACGTTTCGCAGGATTGTACACATAAAAATAATTAATTATTTGTAGATCAAACGACCGCCGTATTTCAGCGTACGTGGTACAAGATAGCTACATTAACGTAAATATGATTCAGATATGGAGGCAGGAATGAAATAAGAAATGTTATGGTCACAGTGTGTGTGTTTGGGGGGAGGGGGGGGGGGGGCGGGGGTGGGGGTACATCAACATTTGTCCACTCTAGTAGCACTCCGGAAAACACACATGGATTGGTAACTTACTTACATCAACATTTTCCCACTCTAGTAGCGCCCAGGAAAACACACATGGATCGATAACTTACTTACATCAACATTTGTCCACTCTAGTAGCACCCCGGAAAACACACGTAGATTGATAACTTACTTACATCAACATTTGTCCACTCTAGTAGCGCTTCGGAAAACATACATTGATTGATAACTTACTTACATCAACATTTGTCCACTCTAGTAGCACCCCAGAAAACACACATGGATTGGTAACTTACTTACATCAACATTTGTCCACTCTAGTAGCGACCCGGAAAACACACATGGATTGGTAACTTACTTACATCAACATTTGTCCACTCTAGTAGCGCCCCGGAAAACACACATGGATTGATAACTTACTTACATCAACATTTGTCCACTCTATTAGCGCCCTGGAAAACATACATGGATTGGTAACTTACTTACATCAATATTTGTCCACTCTAGTAGCACCTCGGAAAACACACATGGATTGGTAACTTACTTACATCAACATTTGCCCACTCTAGTAGCGCCCCGGAAAACACACATGGATTGATAACTTACTTACATCAACATTTGTCCACTCTAGTAGCGCCCGGGAAAACACACATGTATTGGTAACTAACTTACATCAACATTTGTCCACTCTAGTAGCGCCCCGGAAAACACACATGGATTGGTAACTTACTTACATCAACGTTTGTCCACTCTAGTAGCGCCCCAGAAAACACACGTGGATTGATAACTTACAACCGATGTACTTGTCCACTCTTGTAGCGCCCCGGAAAACACACATAGATTGATAACTTACTTACATCAACATTTGTCCACTCTAGTAGCGACCCGGAAAACACACATGGATTGGTAACTTACTTACATCAACATTTGTCCACTCTAGTAGCGCCCCGGAAAACACACATGGATTGATAACTTACTTACATCAACATTTGTCCACTCTAGTAGTGCCCTGGAAAACACACATGGATTGGTAACTTACTTACATCAATATTTGTCCACTCTAGTAGCACCTCGGAAAACACACATGGATTGGTAACTTACTTACATCAACATTTGCCCACTCTAGTAGCGCCCCGGAAAACACACATGGATTGATAACGTACTTACATCAACATTTGTCCACTCTAGTAGCGCCCGGGAAAACACACATGTATTGGTAACTAACTTACATCAACATTTGTCCACTCGAGTAGCGCCCCGGAAAACACACATGGATTGGTAACTTACTTACATCAACGTTTGTCCACTCTAGTAGCGCCCCAGAAAACACACGTGGATTGATAACTTACAACCGATGTACTTGTACACTCTTGTAGCGCCCCGGAAAACACACATAGATTGATAACTTACTTACATCAACATCTGTCCACTCTAGTAGCGCCCCGAAAACACACATGGATTGATTAGTTACTTACATCAACATTTGTCCACTCTAGTAGCGTCCCTGACAACACACATGGATTGATAACTTACTTACATCAACATTTGTCCACTCTAGTAGCGCCCCGGAAAACACACATGGATTGGTAACTTACTTACATTAACATTTGCCCACTCTAGTAGCACCCCGGAAAACACACATGGATTGATAACTTACAATCGATGTACTTGTCCACTCTAGAAGCGCCTCGGAAAAAACACATAGATTGATAACGTACTTATATCAACATTTGCCCACTCTAGTAGCGCCCCGGAAAACACACATGGATTGATAACTTACTTACATCAACATTTGTCCACTCTAGTAGCGCTCCGGAAGACACACATGGATTGGTAACTTACTTACATCAACATTTGTCCACTATAGTAACGCCCCAGAAAACACACGTAGATTGGTAACTTACTTACATCAACATTTGCCCACTCTAGTAGCGCCCCGGAAAACACACGTGGATTGGTAACTTACTTACATCAACATTTGTCCACTCTAGTAGCGCCCGGAAAACACACATGGATTGGTCACTTACTTACATCAACATTTGTCCACTCTAGTAGCGCCCCGGAAAACACACATGGATTGGTCACTTACTTACATCAACATTTGTCCACTTTAGTAGCTCCCCGAAAACACACATGGATTGATAACTTACAACTGATGTACTTGTCCACACTAGTATCGCCCCGGAAAACACACATGGATTGGTAACTTACTTACATCAACATTTGTTCACTGTAGTAGCGCCCCAAAAAACACACGTGGATTGATAACTTACAACCGATGTACTTGTACACTCTAGTAGCGCCCCGGAAAACACACATAGATTGAAAATTTACTTACATCAACATTTGTCCACTCTAGTAGCGCCCAGGAAAACAAACATGGATTGATAACTTACTTACATCAACATTTGTCCACTCTAGTAGCGCCCCGGAAAACAAACATGGATTGGTAACTTACATCAACATTTGCCCACTCTAGTAGCGCCCCTGAAAACACACATGGATTGATAACTTACTTACATCAACATTTGTCCACTCTAGTAGCGCCCCGGAAAACACACATTGATTTGTAACTTACTTACATCAACATTTGTCCACTCTAGTAGCGCCCCGGAAAACACACATGGATTGATAAGTTACTTACATCAACATTTCTCCACTCTAGTAGCACCCCGGAAAACACACATGGATTTGTAACTTATTTACATCAACATTTGTCCACTCTAGTAGCGCCCCGGAAAACACACGTGGATTGATAACTTACTTACATCAACATTTGTCCACTCCAGTAGCGCCTCGGAAAACACACATGGATTAATAACTGATTTACATCAACATTTGCCCACTCTAGTAGTACCCCGGAAAACACACATGGATTGAAAACTTACAACCGATGTACTTGTCCACTCTAGTAGCGCCCCGGAAAATGCACATAGATTGATAACGTACTTATATCAACATTTGCCCACTCTAGTAGCGCCCCGGAAAACACACATGGATTGATAACTTACATACATCAACATTTGTCCACTCTAGTAGCACCCCGGAAAACACACATACTTGATATTTTACAACCGATGTACTTGTCCACTCTAGTAGCGCCCCGGAAAACACACATAGATTGATAACGTACTTATATCAACATTTGCCTTCTCTAGTAGCGCCCCGGAAAACACACATGGATTGATAACTTACTTACATCACCATCTGTTCACTGTAATAGCACCCCGGAAAACACACATGGATTGATAATTTACAACCGATGTACTTGTCCACTCTAGTAGCGCCCCGGAAAACACACGTGGATTGATAACTTACAACCGATGTATTTGACACTCTAGTAGCGCCCCGGAAAACACACATGGATTGGTAACTTACTTACATCAACATTTGTCCACTCTAGTAGTGCCCTGGAAAACATACATGGATTGATAACTTGCTAACATCAACATTTGTCCACTCTAGTAGCGCCCCGGAAAACACACATGGATTGATAATTTACTTACATCAACATTTGTCCACTCTAGTAGCACCCCGGAAAACACACGTGGATTGATCACTTACAACCAATGTACTGGAATGTACTGGTAGCCTGTCTTTAATAGATATTCATTCGCCTTCCAAATGTGATTGTCATTATATAATTGTAGCGAGTGAGTGAGTGAGTGAGTGAGTGAGTGAGTGAGTGAGTGAGTGAGTGAGTGAGTGAGTGATGGAGTGAGTGAGTGAGTGAGTGAGAGAGTGAGCGATTGAGTAAGTGAGTGAGTGAGCGATTGAGTAAGTGAGTGAGTGAACGAGTGAGTAAGTGAGTGAGTGTGTGAACAAGTGAGTGAGTGTGTGAACAAGTGAGTAAGTGAGTGAGTGAGTGAGTGAGTGAGTGAGTGAGTGAATGAGTGACAGAGTGAACGAGTGAGTGAGTGTTTGAACGAGTGAGTGATTGATTGAGTGTGTGAGTGAGCGAGCGAGCGAGCGAGTGAAAGAGTGAGTGAGTGAGTGAGTGAGTGAGTGAGTGAGTGAGTGAGTGAGTGAGTGAGTGAGTGAGTGAGTGAGTGAGTGAGTGAGTGAGTGAGTGAGTGAGTGAGTGGTTATTATAGTGACATCTGCATGACAGACATTTCAAAAATGCACAATACTAGTTTACAGGATAAAAAAAATAGTATCCGGCCATATTGACCTATAAGTCACCTACAATTAAATGTACACATGAATAGATTAAGTGTTAATAGTTATATAACATGTGGCTATAGATGACTTCATCAAGTTATTCTTATATCTTTATACATTTATGCATGATTGAAAATTAAAAGTTATAAGTATGTAAATGATCATCGTCGGATAACCACGGGTGTCAATTCCGATTCTCTCCATATATCAATGGAGAGTACCGGAATGGATTACATGTGGGTATCCAACGATGATAAATGGTATTTTTGGCAGCATACCACAGAAATAATTTTCGATTAACTTATATCATAACTGTTTTTTACATTCATTCTTTTTTTAATTTTTTTCTTAAGTTTTTTACTTATTTTATAATTATTTTAAATTTGTAAGATATTAATCTGCACCAGTATCAACTTTGTTTCCGCACCCCTGCACACTATACGACACACAGACGTTAAGTGCAGCTTGATTTTGATCTAGAACACTATACGACACACCAGACGTAAAGTGCAGCTTGATTTTGATCTAGAACACTATACGACACACAGACGTTAAGTGCAGCTTAAATTTGATCTGAAACACTATACGACACACCAGACGTTAAGTGCAGCTTGAATTTGATCTAAAACACTATACGACACACCAGTTAAGTGCATCTTGATTTTGATCTAGTACACTATACGACACACCAGACGTTAAGTGCAGCTTGAATTTGATCTAAAACAGTATACGACAGACCAGACGTTAAGTGCAGCTTGATTTTGATCTAGAACACTATACGACACACCAGACGTTAAGTGCAGCTTGAATTTGATCTAAAACACTATACGACACTACAGTTAAGTGCAGCTTGATTTTGATCTAGAACACTATACGACACACAAGACGTTAAGTGCAGCTTGAATTTGATCTAAAACACTATACGACACACCAGTTAAGTGCAGCTTGATTTTGATCTAGAACATTATACGACACACCAGTTAAGTGCAACTTGATTTTGATCTGGAACACTATACGACATACTAGACGTTAAGTGCAGCTTGATTTTGATCTAGAACACTATACGACACACAGACGTTAAGTGCAACTTGAATTTGATCTAAAACATTATACGACACACCAGTTAAGTGCAACTTGATTTTGATCTAGAACACTATACGACACACTAGACGTTAAGTGCACCTTGATTTTGATCTAGAACACTATACGACACACCAGTTAAGTGCAGCTTGAATTTGATCTAGAACACTATACGACACACCAGACGTTAAGTGCAGCTTGATTTTGATCTAAAACAGTATACGACAGACCAGACGTTAAGTGCAGCTTGAATTTGGTCTAGAACACTTTACGACACACCAGTTAAGTGCAGCTTGATTTTGATCTAGAAAACTATACGACACACTGGATTTAAGTGCATCTTGAATTTGATCTGGAACACTATACGACAGACCAGACGTTAAGTGCAGCTTGAATTTGATCTAGAACATTATACGACACACCAGTTAAGTGCAACTTGATTTTGATCTGGAACACTATACGACACACTAGACGTTAAGTGCAGCTTGATTTTGATCTAGAACACTATACGACACACAGACGTTAAGTGCAACTTGAATTTGATCTAGAACATTATACGACACACCAGTTAAGTGCAACTTGATTTTGATCTAGAACACTATACGACACACTAGACGTTAAGTGCACCTTGATTTTGATCTAGAACATTATACGACACACCAGTTAAGTGCAGCTTGAATTTGATCTAGAACACTATACGACACACCAGACGTTAAGTGCAGCTTGATTTTGATCTAAAACAGTATACAACAGACCAGACGTTAAGTGCAGCTTGAATTTGATCTAGAACACTGTACGACACACTAGACGTTAAGTGCAGCTTGAATTTGATCTAGAACACTATACGACACACCAGTTAAGTGCAGCTTGAATTTGATCTAGAACACTATACGAAACACCAGTTAAGTGCAGCTTGAATTTGATCTAGAACATTATACGACACACCAGTTAAGTGCAGCTTGAATTTGATCTGGAACACTATACGAATCACCAGTTAAGTGCAGCTTGATTTTGATCTAGAACACTATACGACACACCAGACGTTAAGTGCAGCTTGAATTTGATCTAGAACACTTTTTCCGTGCCGTTTACTTCGCTGTAGGGAAATGTGTTCTACTGGTACAAAAAGTTAACTGTATGTCTTACTAGTGTTTCCTGTATCAGGCTTTTTATAATATTATCGACATATATCTTACCCTCATATTAAACCGAATTATAAACAAAGCGTATACATTAAGTTACTGCCTTTATATAACTGTAAACGATTGCTTGCATTTATAACGAGAAATCATAACTTGCCTATAGAAGAAGGTAGGTGGAGAAATGTGCCTACAAATGAACGAAAGCGTACCTTTAACTGTAATGATATTGGTGATGAGTTTCATTATCTTTTAGTATGTCCATTGTTTCATGACGATAAAAGGTTTTATCTTAATAAATTCTATCATACAAGACCAAAGGTTTTAAAGATTATAGAACTATTTAAACTGTAAATCCAAACAAGCTTAAAAAGCTGAGCATATTTTGTGATAAAATCATGCAATACTTTAAAGGCAGAAAATTTTATCTTTATATATCTACTGTACGTAATACGAATTAAATAGTGTATATATTATATGTTTTTATATCACAGTATATATTTGTAGGTATGTGTATGTATGTATATATGTATGAATGTCTATGTGTTTGTATATTATGTATATGTGTATATACGATTACGTGATTGATATTGTGTCACACGCTGGGTATATGTGCGCGTGCGTGCGTCCGTGCTTGCATGTGTATCTGTTATAACGATGTTTTGTAAAACAATCAAACATATGGTTGCTTAAGTAGTTAACTTGCATTTCGTTTCCGAAAGATAGCTTTATGTTAAGAAAATGAAAGAAAAAGACAACAGCTTGTTTAATATATACTTATGATTTAAATGTATTGCTGATTGAAAAAAAAAATTAACGATTTAGTCGTTTCCTTTGTATAAGTGTATAATCAATGACGTCATGAGTAGATGTGTTTCGTTTATACTTTGTTAAATTGAAATTATATGTGTATGCTTATACTGTTCATTATCTGTGAAACTAACCATTGAATAAATAAAGTTAGAAAGTTTGAAAGGATCTAATTTCAAGTCATATCGTGTTTTTCGTCTTCTTTTCATTGAAATCTTTGAATCTGACCTGGTGAACGTTGACGTGGTGCTATATAAACAACATGTGTCTTTTCTTTTGAAGTATCGATAAATATTCCCTGAATTTAAACAGTTCTCTTTTTTAAACCCCAAAAACTAACGCTCAATTAATAAACTATTGAAAATGACACTTGAGGTCGTTGACGTGACTTACATTAAATTTCATATAACCTCAGATTAGGGCACCTATGAACAGATCGGGTATAGATTGAGATAGTTGTACCGTACCGTGAAGGGTAATATTCGTAATGTGGAACGCGTGGTCCAGAGGTAGAGCGTCGAATCCAGGATCGGAGGGACATGGATTCGATTCTCCCCTATGGCTATGTATGGTGTCCTTGAGCAAGACACCTTTTTCCGCATATGCTTAGTACTAATTTTATCCTGGAAGATTTTGAGCGTGATTTGTATAAGTTGCAATAGCTTGTTTGACAATCAAAGTAAAATAACTAAGTTTAATCTAACATCCGTTAAACCACTATAGACTTAAGAGAGAAAAATCTCCTGAAGTCATTAGACAACATAATTTTCTTATACTTTCATCCGCTGTGTCAAATTTTATTTTATTTCTGTTTGATTTTTGTTTTAGCTCGAGCTACAGTCTATAATTTGTTGAGACTGGTGTGTCCCTTTAAGATTAATGTATATATTTGTATTCGGTGAAAGGAAAAAGAAAGTATACATACCTATAAACGTCGACAGGTCAAGGAACAATAAATGTATTGCATATAAAGTTTGTATATTTATATTTCATAATACTATTGAATAAAAAAATAAACATTTAATTCATTTCAAAGCAAAACAATAAGAAAAAATAAGTTCATTTTTCCATCACATGAATGAACTAAGTCAATAATGAAATAATTTTAAAAACCAAAATGTATGCTTTCTTTTTCCTTTCAGTGTATATATATATGAATGTATGTTACAACTTGACTGATATATATATTTGTACGGTTTGTTGAGGGATGCCCCACCCTGACCCTTACAGACCTATTACGGGGTGATTTAATGGATCACTTTTCAGTGATTGAAATTAAAAACAATTATAAACCAGTGAAAAAAAAAAAAAAAAAAAAAAATAGCCATTAAACCTCAGCTTTTTGTATTTGTTTAATGCAAATTCCATTCACTTAAATGAAAATGTATTAATACTATTGTATAAACCCATCTACATCAAGGACTTAATTAAGTCCATGCCCTCATAAATCTTAAATCATCAAGCCATATCCATATAATACATACAAATGCTCACGTAGCACAAAATGATTTTTTGGGCTGAGGTTTGGAGAGAGGTTTACGTCTGAGCACATTTAAACATATCCCCTGTGTTTTTATATACAGACCTAAATATAAACATATCCCCTGTGTTTTATATACAGACCTAAATATAAACATATCCCCTGTGTTTTATATACAGACCTAAATATAAACATATCCCCTGTGTTTTATATACAGACCTAAATATAAACATATCCCCTGTGTTTTTATATACAGACCTATGTTTTATATACAGACCTAAATATAAACATATCCCCTGTGTGTTTTATATACAGACCTAAATATAAACATACCCGTTTTTTTTACGAGGAAGCTTTCACTTGCGAAAAAAACGAGAGATATTTTAAGGATGCAAGTTTCTGTGTCAAAAATTTAAATATCAGTTTGTAAATTCTGTAATTGTGAATATCATGCTAGGTTCCAAGTAACCTAGAAAAAATTTCAGGGAATATTTCGAACCTGGGGAATGCTACCATATACCTGAGACAGACAGCTGACGACAATCAATCCTCTTCTGATCAAAGTACTTGACAGTGCTAATAGCTGATCTCTAATAAATATTCATGTTTGTGATAAGTTGAAACACTAGCATGCAGCTGAGCAATCGAAACTATGGCGGATTTTACACTCCATACATTTCAAAAATAATATTAATAATAGTAATAATAATACTTGCAGTAATAATGATAGCAATAATTATGATAACAATAATAAAAAATCTGATTTTTTTTTGTCACAGATTTTATTGAGACGTAATTTACTATATATATGATATTAACAATCAAAATGTCACATGAAAGATACATTATATAACGCATTAAATGCAATTTATATATAATACGTAGAAATTCTGGAGTCACACATACGATTTAATTTGACATTTATAAGTAACATTGTTCTTTATCAAAATGTAGCTAATTCAAACTAAAAAACTTTTAAATGAGTTTAAACTTGAAAATAACAATAATAATAATAACAATTATTATTTTTTTACTATTATTGTTATTGTTATTATTATATAATAAATTATTGTAATTGAATATGCAGTCGAAAACACACAAAATAATTGCGTATTTCATCCTAAATATATTTCGAACACTAAGCGCAACATCAGTCTATATACATTCTCAGTATATATACATTCTCAGTCATACACATTCTCAGTCTATATACATTTTCAGTCTTTATACATTCTCAGTCATATACATTCTCAGTCTATATACATTCTCAGTCTATATACATTTTCAGTCATACACATTCTCAGTCTATATACATTCTCAGTCATATACATTCTCAGTCTATATACATTCTCAGTCATATACATTCTCAGTTTATATACATTCTCAGTCTATATCCATTCTCAGTCATATCAATTCTCAGTCTATATACATTATCAATCTATATACATTCTCAGTCATATACAGTCTCAGTCTATATACATTCTCAGTCTATATACATTTTCAGTCAAACACATTCTCAGTCTATATACATTCTCAGTCATATACATTCTAAGTCTGTTTACATTCTCAGTCATATACAGTCTCAGTATATATACATTCTCAGTTTATATCCATTCTCAGTCTATATACATTCTCAGTCTATATACATTCTCAGTCTATATCCATTCTCAGTCATATACATTCTCAGTTTATATACATTCTCAGTCAATATACATTTTCAGTCATACACATTCTCAGTCATATACATTCTCAGTCTATATACATTCTCAGTCTATAAAAAATCACAGTCATTTACATTCTCAGTCAATAGACATTCTCAGTCTATATTGAATCGGGATATTCACTAACTTGTCCATTCGGAAATGCAAAAATAACAGTATTTATTTTGATTAAATGATTTGATGAATATTCATGACCAGCTTTGACCCAGATAACATGCCCATATGCATAACAAGTGATTTTTTTTATATAGATGAAGCAGATTGTGTTTTCGTAATCGCTGTAAACAGAAATTTATTTTTTATTTATTTGTTTTTTTTATGCTTCTTATCATACGACAAACTTGCAAAATCGTATTTTCTACGAAGACTGATAAACATTGAATTTGTGTCATTTTTTCCCAACTGTGATACTATATTCAGCCTTACAGCACGCATGCTGTAAAGACAACCATTTGTTTCGGTTTTCATGAAAAAAATCTCCGAGCCGATATGCAAATAGCGCCATTTGAAACTGAGAGACACTGCACAAGTTGAGATTGAACTACATGCAAGCAATGCAATACAAACACTGTTTGGTTAGAACCAGTTTAAACCTGTACTACATTTCGCACTCGATTTGAAGTCGCGATAATTCGAAATAACGATATCGAGGTCGCGAATTATACAACTTTTTTTAGGGGGATTTAAGGACATTTTCAACACATTTCAGGTTATGTATGGCATGTCCAGTTTTACTGGTGGAGGAAGACCTCAGACTGAGTCAGGCTGAGTAGAACCACCGTCCTTCCGCATGTAACTGGCAAACTCTCTCACATAAAGAGCGGGCCTCGAACCTATGACCTTAGCAGTGAGAGGCAAGTGATCTCAACAACAACATTTACCTTTATTAATATTAGGCTACACCAAGGTAACAACATGGCTCATTTTGTTTGTTTCACATACCTGCGGGTATTTATCCAGGGGACAGAAATAAACGAAATGTATGTAGATTGATCAGTCAACATTTACATACTAAAACAATATTTAATGAAATAAAAATGCATTATGGTGTTTTATATGGTGTCCGTATATTTTCAAATTTCGTGCCATGTGCCAAGTCACAAGTAAATTTAGTACACATAATTGGCATTGCTGATTTAAGTTACAACATATATGCATATAAATAGAGATGTGCATATTCACATTCAAATTCCGCTCTGTTCTGCACATAGAAGTAAATGTGGTGGTTGTGCCTTAAATGAAATGTTTATGGGTAGAGGAGAAAATATAATGGGGGAAGTACGGGAAGTCCGAACATTCTTTCAACGATTTTTTAAAACATATTACCTGCTTATGTTTAGATCAACGAAACGAAACGACTATAATTGCATTGTGAACAAAATGAATAAAAAGAATAAATAAAAATAAACATAATTTTGATATGCATTTGCAAATGAAGCTTGTGCATAAAAATCACGATATAACGATGGCTTAGACAAGCTTTCAACATCGGACTTTGTCATTGCTTCATCGAGACTTCGGTGTCCCACTATTGCTGTATGTCGAATTATTCAGATCCGATCAAATTCCTTGAAGGGAATTTGTCAGATTTTTTTTTGTCGATTTTGTCACGTTTTGATTGATTTGACATTACAAACTATTCGGATAAAATTTATTAATGATAACGAGATGCTTTTTTATCCATTTTAATGATTATTTTATTTTTTAAGATATTTATAGCAGTTTTCCCCCCTGATATACCCCTTTAAAGCCATGTGTGTTGTAATTAAACTGTAAAACCCGTGTGATTTTTTTATATTTATTTAATGAAAATTAAACTTTTGATCTTTTTTCGTGTCTTTTTCTCTTGTGTTAAATGTTTAAATATTAACATTTACTTCTATTTAAGTCTTTATTTTTTGCATTCTGCATGGTTAAACATTTAAAGTAACTGAAAAACTATTATTTCGCTTTTAGAAGATTTTTTTGAATGTGGTTTAACGCCATAATCAACACATTTCAGGTTTATTTAGAAGATGAAACTTCGATTATTTTAAATATTTTTAACTATTGGTATCATCAAAAACACTTATTTTAAAATATTGTAAAGTGACCTAGCCTATGTCGGTATGTTTTTGATCTTGGCAGTAAAACTACACATTTATATCAAACATCATATATTATTGATATTCTGTTCAGTAACTTATATTTTATTTTCTCTTTGTAGTTACTTTGTTGACAAATTACTAAATCGCGTTCCGCGATAAAATTACTCATTATGGTCAGTATCGGGTTATGCTAAAACATCAACGAATAAAATGGAAAATGTTGACCCGTGTTTTAAAGAATTTCTCATAAAGATTTTTTTTAGTTTAAACTTATTTATTCTACTTCGATTGTGAAACAAGTTCTTACAACTAAGACACATCACGCTCGAAGTCTTCCTGGTAAGAACCAGTACTAAGCATATACGGAAAAATTGTCTTGCTCATGGACGGCACACATAGCCGTGGCGGAGGATCGAACCCAGGTCCCCCGATCATGGGTTTGGTGCTCTATCACTAGACCACGCGCTTCACATTATAATGTACTGGTATCGGTTTATCAACAGTAATATACTGTCTACGTCCGGACACCGAACATCAATTTACGGATAACACGGAATATCAATGAGTGGCAGGTACAACTTTACGGACAGTACTAGTTTCTTATTGTTATCTGTATACAACATCTAGAATATCTCTCGTTCATTCATGCATTGTTAACATGCACAACACACCACATCCATCATACTTAAGCAAATAAAAATAACTGAAAACAAGCGAACACATGAAAAACAGTACGGTAATATTAAGTATAAGAATATATTATGACAAGTTGCGACATATTTCAAGTTAAAACAAATAGTTGTTAATTAGATAAAATTAGGAGCAATTAACAATCCTCTGACCACTGTCATTCAATAGTAGACGATATTCATAGAGACCGAGACTGTCTCTGCTCACGTGCACCTTTAAGAGTGAGACTTGTGTTCAGTGTATAGCTCCAGCATTCATTACACCGTCAGATAAATGCAGTTAAATACATAAAACATGCATATTAGAAAAGCAGATTTATAATCTCCCGGTATGTATATATGGTAAGCATATCAGTCGTCGTTATATAAATCAAATCATTAAAACCAACTCAGAATAGCGGCCCGATGATAAATCAAGGAAAAAGCCACAAACAATTAAGACTCTTATTAATATTTCCAAAATAAGATGCACATTATATATGACAAAAGCATGCATTATTCATTATGGATGTTCGCACTACACTTACCTTAGTGACATCCTTAATCGTCCAAATACAGATATGTCGAGAGAGTTCACTCACACTTCTTTTATTAAGTTGTTCACCACGTGATAGATATTACTCATGCGGTTAATTTGATTATTTTCTAATTCGCTTTGCTCAAACGATAACAAATCAGTTATTTTGTTTTCGAAGCAATCTGAGAGAATTAAAGAGAACAAGATATTGTATAGGAATTGTCACTTGCATTGCCGTTATAATATTTTTTTACAATAAAAATGCACAAAACGATCTGTCAAACATCCTGTCATAAAATGAGTATCTGCAACAGCTGATACCATGGAGGTTTTATTCGCATGAAGCACCCTTGTCTTGCAATGGCTATCTGTCAATATACAAACTCAAATAAAGTACAACCTTATACAATTTATAATGTCCAACATTTGACAGAAAGCGTATACCAACTTTCAAAAATAGTAACTTCATAACACAATATCGACCTCATTTAGTTGTATATACGGTTTTAAATACGACAAAAAACTGAGTTTTCTTTTTTATACTTTACTTTGACCTCTTTTGGGTAGGGGTGAGGGGATCTTATGAAAATATGTGTATCGGCAAACGCAATGACCTCGAATGGAGTGGGCCTACACTTGTATCACTTATATATACTCACTGTATCGTACGAGTTAACTGAACACTTCAGGTATATGAATTCATTTGCTGTAAACACATAATAAATACATATACTGCGAGCTCAAATAATTTATCCAGAGTTTCACTCGTATATGTAATACGGTGTCCCTTCTGGGTCATCGTAGAAAACTTAAGGACGTGTATGTATAAATAAGTACTACTGAAGATCCAAACAAATACGTGTATGTACGTGTGTATATAAGTACTACTAAAGATAAAATCAAGTTCTACTGAAGACGTGTATGTATAAATAAGAACTACTGAAGATGCAACCAAGGACGTGTATGTATAAATAAGAACTACTGAAGATGCAACCAAGGACGTGTATGTATAAATAAGAACTACTGAAGATGCGTATAAATAAGAACTACTGAAGATGCAACCAAGGACGTGTATGTATAAATAAGAACTACTGAAGATGCAACCAAGGACGTGTATGTATAAATAAGAACTACTGAAGATGCAACCAAGGACGTTTATGTATATATAAGTACTACTGAAGATGCAACCAAGGACGTGTATGTATATATAAGTACTACTGAAGATGCAACCAAGGACGTGTATGTATAAATAAGAACTACTGAAGATGCAACCAAGGACGTGTATGTATATATAAGTACTACTGAAGATGCAACCAAGGACGTGTATGTATATATAAGTACTACTGAAGATGCAACCAAGGACGTGTATGTACATATAAGTACTACTGAAGATGCAACCAAGGACGTGTATGTACATATAAGTACTACTGAAGATGCAACCAAGGACGTGTATGTATAGATAAGAACTACTGAAGATACAATCAAGGACGTGTATGTATAAATAAGAACTACTGAAGATGCAACCAAGGACGTGTATGTATATATAAGTACTACTGAAGATGCAACAAAGGACGTGTATGTATATATAAGTACTACTGAAGATGCAACCAAGGACGTGTATGTATATATAAGTACTACTGAAGATGCAACCAAGGACGTGTATGTATATATAAGTACTACTGAAGATGCAACCAAGGACGTGTATGTATAAATAAGAACTACTGAAGATGCAACCAAGGACGTGTATGTATATATAAGTACTACTGAAGATGCAACCAAGGACGTGTATGTAGATATAAGTACTGCTGAAGATGCAACCAAGGACGTGTATGTATATATAAGTACTACTGAAGATGCAACCAAGGACGTGTATGTATATATAAGTACTACTAAAGATACAATCAAGTACTTGTATGTATATATAAATACTACTAAACACCCAATCAAGGACGTGTATGTGTATATAAGTACTACTGAAGATACAACCAAGGACGTGTATGTATAAATAAGTACTACTGAAGATCCAACCAAGGACGTGTATTTATAAATAAGAACTACTGAAGACACAATCACCTTTAAGGACGTTTATGTATATATAAGTACTACTGAAGATACTATCAAGGACGTATGTATATATAAGTACTACTGAAGATACAATCATAGACGTGTATGTATATATAAGTACTACTGAAAATACTATCAAGGACGTATGTATATATAAGTACCACTGAATATACAATCAATGACGTGTATATACGCGTATATATAAGTACTATTGAAGATCCAACCAAGGACATGTATGTATATATAAGTACTACTAAAGATACAATCAATGACGTATGCATATATAAGTACTACTGAAGATACAATCAAGGACGTGTATGTATATATAAGTACTATTGAAGATCCAATCAAGGACATGTATGTATATATAAGTACTATTGAAGATACAATCAAGGACGTGTATGTACATAAAAGTACTACTGAAGATCCAATCAAGGACGTGTATGTATATATAAGTGCTACTGAAGATACTATCAAGGACGTGTATGTATATATAAGTAATACAGAAGATACAATCGAGGATGTGTATGTATATATAGGTACTATTTAAGATCAATGACGTGTATGTACGCATGTATTTAAGTTCTACAGAAGATGTAATCAAGGGCGTGATTGTATATATAAGTACTTCTGAAGATACAATCAAGGACGTGTATGTATATATAAGTACTACTGAAGATACAATCAAGGACGTGTATGTATATATAAGTACTACTGAAGATACAATCAAGGACGTGTATGTATATATAAGTACCACTGAATATACAATCAATGACGTGTATATACGCGTATATATAAGTACTATTGAAGATCCAACCAAGGACATGTATGTATATATAAGTACTACTAAAGATAAAATCAATGACGTATGCATATATAAGTACTACTGAAGATACAATCAAGGACGTGTATGTATATATAAGTACTACTGAAGATACAATCAAGGACGCGTATGTATATATAAGTACTACTGAAGATACAATCAAGGACGTGTATGTATATATAAGTACTACTGAAGATACAATCAAGGACGTGTATGTATATATAAGTACTACTGAAGATACAATCAAGGACGCGTATGTATATAAAAAAGTACTACTGAAGACACACTCGTGGGCGTGTATGTATATATAAGTACTACTGAAGATACAATTAAGGACTTGTAGGTATATATAAGTACTACTGAAGATACAATCAAGGACGTGTATGTATATATAAGTACTAATGAAGATACAATCGAGGACGTGTATGTATATATAAGTACTACTGAAGATCCAACCAATGACGTGTGTGTACATATAAGTACTTCTGAAGACACAATCATGGACGTGTATGTATATATAAGTACTAATGAAGATACAATCAAGGACCGGTATGTATATATAAGTAATACTGAAAATACAATCAAGGACGTCCTTGATTTGGTCTTCAGTGGTACTTATATATACATACACGTCCATGATTGTGTCTTCAGAAGTACTTATATAGACACACACGTCCTTGATTGTATCTTCAGTAGTATTTATATATACATACACGTCCTTGATTGTGTCCTTAGTAGTACTTATATATACATACACGTCCTTGATTGTGTCTTCAATAGTACTTATATATACATACACGTCCTTGATTGTATCTTCAGTAGTACTTATATATATACATACACGTCCTTGATTGTATCTTCAGTAGAACTTATATATTCATACACGTCCTTGACTGGGTCTTCAGTAGTACTTATATATTCATACACGTCCTCGATTGGGTCTTCAGTAGTACTTATATATTTGTACACGTCCTTGATTGTGTCCTTAGTAGTACTTATATATACATACACGTCCTTGATTGTGTCTTCAATAGTACTTATATATACATACACAGATTGTATCTTCAGTAGTACTTTTATATATACATACACGTCCTTGATTGCATCTTCAGTAGAACTTATATATTCATACACGTCCTCGATTGGGTCTTCAGTAGTACTTATATATTTGTACACGTCCTCGATTGGGTCTTCAGTAGTACTTATATATTTGTACACGTCCTCGATTGTATCTTCAGTAGTACTTATATATACATACACGTCTTCGATTGGGTCTTCAGTAGTACTTATATATTCATACACGTCCTCGATTGGGTCGTCAGTAGTACTTATATATTTGTACTCGTCCTCGATTGTATCTTCAGTAGTACTTATATATACATACACGTCCTACATTGGGGCTTCAGTAGTACTTATATATACACAAACATCCTTGGTTTGATCTTCAGTAGTACTTACATATACATACACGTCCTAAATTGGGTCTTCAGTAGTTCTTATATATACATACACGTCCTTGATTGTATTTTCAGTAGTACTTATATATACATACACGTCCTTGATAGTATCTTCAGTAGTACTTATATATACATACACGTCCTTGATTGTGTCTTCAATAGTACTTATATATACATACACGTCCTTGATTGTGTCTTCAGTAGTACTTATATATACATACACGTCCTCGATTGTATCTTCAGTAGTACTTATATATACATACCAGTCCTAAATTGGGTCTTCAGTAGTTCTTATATATACATACACGTTCTTGATTGTATCTTCAGTAGTACTTGTATATACATACACGTCCTTGATAGTATCTTCAGTAGTACTTATATATACATACACGTCCTTGGTTGGATCTTCAGTAGTACTTATATATACATACACGTCCTTGATTGTATCTTCAGTAGTACTTATATATACATACACGTCCTTGATTGGGTCTTTAGTAGTACTTATATATTCATACACGTCCTTGATTGTATCTTCAGTAGTACTTATATATACATACACGATCTCGATTGTGTCTTCAGTAGTACTTATATATACATACACGTTCTCGTTTGCGTCTTCAGTAGTACTTATATATACATGCACGTCCTCGATTTTATCTTCAGTAGTACTTATATATACATGCACGTCCTCGATTGTGTCTTCAGTAGTACTTATGTATACATACACGTCCTACATCGGGTCTTCAGTACTACTTATATATACACACACGTCCTTGGTTGTATCTTCAGTAGTACTTATATATTCATACACATCCTCGATTGGGTCTTCAGTAGTACTTATATATTCATACACGTCCTCGATTGGGTCTTCAGTAGTACTTATATATACATGCACGTTCTCGATTGTGTCTTCAGTAGTACTTATATATACATGCACGTCCTCGATTGTATCTTCAGCAGTACTTATATATACATGCACGTCCTCGATTGTGTCTTCAGCAGTACTTATATATACATGCACGTCCTCGATTGTATCTTCAGTAGTACTTATATATACATGCACGTCCTCGATTGTGTCTTCAGTAGTACTTATATATACATGCACGTCCTCGATTGTGTCTTCAGTAGTACTTATATATACATGCACGCCCTCGATTGTGTCTTCAGCAGTACTTATATATACATGCACGTCCTCGATTGTATCTTCAGCAGTACTTATATATACATGCACGTCCTCGATTGTATCTTCAGCAGTACTTATATATACATGCACGTCCTTGATTGTATCTTCAGCAGTACTTATATATACATGCACGTCCTTGAGTGTATCTTCAGTAGTACTTATATATACATGCACGCCCTCGATTGTGTCTTCAGTAGTACTTATATATACATGCACGTCCTTGATTGGGTCTTTAGTAGTACTTATATATACATACACGTCCTTGATTGTATCTTCAGTAGTACTTATATATACATACACGTTCTCGATTGTGTCTTCAGTAGTACTTATATATACATACACGTTCTCGTTTGCGTCTTCAGTAGTACTTATATATACATGCACGTCCTCGATTTTATCTTCAGTAGTACTTATATATACATGCACGTCCTCGATTGTGTCTTCAGTAGTACTTATATATACATACACGTCCTACATCGGGTCTTCAGTACTACTTATATATACACACACGTCCTTGGTTGTATCTTCAGTAGTACTTATATATTCATACACATCCTCGATTGGGTCTTCAGCAGTACTTATATATACACACACGTCCTAAATTGGGTCTTCAGTAGTACTTATATATACATGCACGCCCTCGATTGTATCTTCAGTAGTACTTATATATACATGCACGTCCTCGATTGTGTCTTCAGTAGTACTTATATATACATGCATGTCCTCGATTGGGTCTTCAGTAGTACTTATATATACATGCACGCCCTCGATTGTGTCTTCAGTAGTACTTATATATACATGCACGCCCTCGATTGTATCTTCAGCAGTACTTATATATACATACACGTCCTCGATTGTATCTTCAGTAGTACTTATATATACATACACGTCCTCGATTGGGTCTTCAGTAGTACTTATATATACATGCACGTCCTCGATTGGATCTTCAGTAGTACTTATATATACATGCACGCCCTCGATTGTGTCTTCAGTAATACTTATATATACATGCACGCCCTCGATTGTGTCTTCAGTAGTACTTATATATACATGCACGTCCTCGATTGGGTCTTAAGCAGTACTTATATATACATGCACGCCCTCGATTGTGTCTTCAGTAGTACTTATATATACATACACGTCCTCGATTGTGTCTTCGGTAGTACTTATATATACATGCACGTCCTCGATTGGGTCTTCGGTAGTACTTATATATACATGCACGTCCTTGATTGTATCTTCAGTAGTTCTTATATATACATGCACGTCCTCGATTGGGTCTTAAGCAGTACTTATATATACATGCACGCCCTCGATTGTGTCTTCAGTAGTACTTATATATACATACACGTCCTCGATTGTGTCTTCGGTAGTACTTATATATACATGCACGTCCTCGATTGGGTCTTCGGTAGTACTTATATATACATGCACGTCCTTGATTGTATCTTCAGTAGTTCTTATATATACATGCGCGTCCTTGATTGTGTCTTCAGTAGTACTTATATATACATGCGCGTCCTCGATTGTGTCTTCAGTAGTACTTATATATACATACGCGTCCTTGCTTGTATCTTCAGTAGTACTTATATATACATGCACGTCCTTGATTGTGTCTTCAGTAGTACTTATATATACATGCACGTCCTCGATTGTGTCTTCAGTAGTACTTATATATACATGCACGCCCTCGATTGTGTCTTCAGTAGTACTTATATATACATGCACGCCCTCGATTGTGTCTTCAGTAGTACTTATATATACATGCACGTCCTCGATTGTGTCTTCAGTAGTACTTATATATACATGCACGTCCTCGATTGTGTCTTCAGTAGTACTTATATATACATGCACGTCCTCGATTGTGTCTTCAGTAGTACTTATATATACATGCACGTCCTCGATTGTGTCTTCAGTAGTACTTATATATACATACACGTCCTCGATTGTGTCTTCAGTAGTACTTATATATACATACACGTCCTCGATTGTGTCTTCAATAGTACTTATATATACATACACGTCCTCGATTGTGTCTTCAGTAGTACTTATATATACATGCACGTCCTCGATTGTGTCTTCAGTAGTACTTATATATACATGCACGTCCTTGATTGTGTCTTCAGTAGTACTTATATATACATACACGTCCTCGATTGTGTCTTCAGTAGTACTTATATATACATACGCGTCCTTGCTTGTATCTTCAGTAGTACTTATATATACATACGCGTCCTTGCTTGTATCTTCAGTAGTACTTATATATACATGCACGTCCTCGATTGTGTTTTCAGTAGTACTTATATATACATACACGTCCTCGATTGTGTCTTCAGTAGTACTTATATATACATGCACGTCCTCGATTGTGTCTTTAGTAGTACTTATATATACATACGCGTCCTTGCTTGTATCTTCAGTAGTTCTTATATATACATACACGTCCTTGATTGTATCTTCAGTAGTACTTATATATACATACACATCCTTGATTGGGTCTCCAGCAAAATTGATATAAGATCTTGATTTTTTAGCAGGACTTATACAACTGGATATCCAGCAATCATGTAACGTCCAGTAACTCTATTAATTAACACACATTGTTATAGCAGTACTGTACTGCTTGTTTCCCTTAGATGTTGAGGACATATAAACGATGTCTGACCTTTTTTATATTATGCACGACGTTGTATTACTATTTTAACTGTTTAAAATATGAATAATGAATTTATTAATAATTTTGAATAATTTCGACACTTGTCGAAACATATCAGATCGAACATGTTATGGGACGAATGGTGTATCAACTGGTTGCCGGCGCTCATTAGATATCAGATTAAAAATGTATATGAAAGCGAATACCATTTTCGCACCAAAAATGGCGTCAACCAAGAAAAGTGAATTCGAGACGTTGAAAAGAGAAATCGAGAAATGTCCTGGTGTCATATTAAATACACGCTTGTTAGCTCCACTGGTCATCAGCAACTGTAACGGACTGGGTCCATGGCCATTTACCTGTGCAACTGTGGACTATACTCTGGGTCCTGCTTACCCAATTTGTTGTTTTCAAAATGGAATAGAATACATAATCAAACATCTGAGCGACGAGGAGCGGGCATCGGCTGCTGAATCAAAAGAGAATGTGGAACAGGAAAAAGCGTTTGATTGTCTGTTGAATTTTATAAAGTATGGTACGTCATCAGGCTAAAATTTATTTTAAACTGATTTTTTTTACTTCGATTGTGAAACAAGTTGTTAACTTGGACAGAACCAGTACTAAGTCACTGGCTATATCCTCGCAGTACCATAGTTCGATATGCTAACATACAAATTCAAAACAATAAATGAGTTCAGTTATTTCACAAGCAAATTTCTACTTACTTGTTTGAATAATTCCACCTCCCTCTTAAAAAAATGTTCCAATTGATAATATTCACTAAAAAGACCATGGAAAATCAGTAAAAAAACAGTCGTTTAAATAATATATCAGTCTAAATACACAACCTCAAATCACGGGTATGATGTCAGAGCAGACAGCCACTTTAATCATGTGACTTGAAAAGTCGGAACACATTCAATATTATAAATTATGATTATTTTTTTTAAATTTTATCAATTAAAAACATTTCAAAGCAATGAAGTCTTTTTAAACACATAACTGGTAGGGTTTTTAGTCTTATGTGTTTTCCGTTTTGCTAAACAGAGGACATACAAATATTTCACTTCTTTTTTTAAAATAAATACAAAAGTGCTGCGACTTCATTGGGCGTAAATATTTAAACGAGTTCCCATTATTCAGAATATCCCATTTAGAACGTGAATAATTGCTTCTGACTGGCTGCGAGTAGACTTTAAAAAAAATAATAAAAAAGTAAAAAATAGAAAACTGGGGTGAAGGGTTAACGGTACGAAAAACGCATTTTTTAACTTGACCTAAATAAATATTTCAACTTCCGCCATGTGATCTCCATTGATAAAATGGAGACAAAAGCAGACGAAGACATTTCAAATTTTAAATTTTGGGTACAAAAATGAGGGGTTTTAGTGACCATAATTTGGGAATAGTGTTTTAAGGTAAATTTTCAACTATCCATAAACATTTTGATAACTTACCTCCTTAGAATATATTTAAAACAATTTGACAGGTTTGCATGGTTGAGTAACTTTGTAGTAAACCATAACGTAATTATAGCGCGTGCAATGTGAAATCTCGTGAGAATAGCGAGAAAATAAAAATGGCATTGAACCAAGGTTTGTCTCGATTTAAGGGCATTCTACGATATTTTACTTTCCTACTTGCTACTAAAACTTAAGAATTAGGTATATCACTTGTAAGTTAAAGTAACATGTAATTTGATGTAAAATACAACAACAAAAAAGTGTGGCTTTTACCTATGGTGAGTAATAATCAGAAAGGAGGGATGGGATGTTTAGTTTTTTAACGGCGGTCAGAATGGGATCTGTGATCAGTACAAAATACAACCTGTTTCTGCAAGTCACTGGCTATATTTTATTTTCCTACTTGCTACATATTGCATGTCTCATGCCAACTAGGGCCAGCCGTGGAAGGATGTAAAAGATGGTGAGACCTCATTATTGGTTATTCATGTTTAATAGATCAGTTGATTTTTCTGCCTGTCTCAATAAATTAATTCACTGATTTATGTACAAATGATTTAATTTATAATTTTTTTACATAATTGTCAAATGGGTTTTATTGATGTGAACATGAAAAATGAAGATTTTCTTTTGTTTCAGAAAACCACAAGAAATGCCTGTCAAGTTTGAAAGAAAAATGGAGAAGAGCTGAACGACAAGCTATTCTTGCTGTTCATTTGTTTGCCCCATTAGTGCCGGATTCAGAGTGCATTATTGATGCAAAACACTTTCCTAAGCATGCACAAAAGTGTCCCTCATGTCATGAAAAAGTAAATGTTGGGAACACATCATTTGGTAAGCATAATTGAATGTCCTATGTAATGAACCAATTACTGCACTATGCTTAACAATTTCAATTAGGTTGAGTTATATTGGAATAAGTGCCATTTTTATGTCATCGAGGGTTAACATACTATCAGTTAACTCCACCACCCTTTTCTTACAATCCTGGAAGGTTAACCAATACTCAAGTATACCCATCTCAGAAAGAAAGTGGTAACCTTCCCACTTGAATCAGTGGTGCAGGGCTCGAATTTAAGCATGTGTCACTCGCAAAATGCGAGCTGTATTTTGAAAATGCAAGTAGAAATTACTTAACCCTTTGCTCCATTTAAGCCTTTTCTTGGATTCTTCCAAACTGAAAGCATTAATTTACCAGGTATCAGAAATGGGTGAATTATTTTTTATATTAACTGACAGAGTGGAAAAAAGTGCAGGAAGTGTTCAGATTGCTCGTCATGAACAATCTGAACTCTTCCTGCACTGTTTTCAAAGGCCTTCTGTTAATATTGTAATGAAATTGGAGCGACAGCTCAATATCACTGGGCTATAAACTTGACAATGACAAAATGGTGTGTCAATTGTAGAAGATCATCAATTATAATTAAACTATATTACTATGATATCACAACATTTGCACATGTTAAACAATCGTCCTTGGCTAAATCTAGATCTTATTTTAAAATGAAAGGCCATTGGCTATATTAATTCTATAAATAGAAATGTGTGTATGTCTCAATCTCAGTCTCTGTACACTTGTTATTGTTGAATCCATGATTCATATTTTGGTTTATTTATTATATATCACTGTTTGCATTTATTTATGGTAGTATAATAAATAACAAAGACAATTTTATTTTTTAAAATATTTTGTTTTGTAAAGTATTGCTTTGAATTGTACCTTAAGATATATCATTGTCTATAAATAAAAAAAAAGCTAATTAACACGCAGGCTTTGAAATAATTAATTTTGGGTTTATTTAGACATTTAGGACTACAAGTTTCTGCAAAAATTGGTTTGGTTAGTTTCAAATTTGGCCAGTTAAAATTTTAGGCACTGGCCAAAATTGTCAGTGCACAAAAAAGTTAAATTCTAGCCCTGGTGGTGAGACTGATATAAATTCATGACTGGTTTCCTACTACATGTACATTACTTTACAGGAAATGACTTCGAGCGTAATTTGTCTTAGTTGAAAGAAATTTTTTCACAATCGATGTAAAAAAAATAACTATAAAACTAGAATTATCTCATTAACGATATACTTATATTGAAACAATATCAATACTGTATTAATATGTAATGAGTTTTTATCTGCTTGACATATTATACAGTTTTGGGAAAGGTTTGGATCATGTTACTTTGTTGTACAGTCAAACCTGTCTTAAGCAGTCAGTCAAGGGGAATAGCAAAACTGGCCTTTTAACCCTTTACTTCATATAGACACCTTTGGACACCTCTAATATAGAAGCTTTTGTACACCTAATATAGAAGGCATTTGAATTATTGGATGAATTATGTTCATATTAACTGACAGAGTGGAAAACAATGCAGGAAGTGTTCAGATTGCTCGTCACGAGCAATCTGAACTCTTCCTGCAATGTTTTCAAAGGCCTTCTGTGATTGGCGTGAGAAAACGCGTATCTATTAAGTAAAGGGTTAAGACAGGTTTTTGCTTATTACAGTTTAATTTACTCGGAAAACATAGAAATGGGAAAAAGAAAACATGGTTGCTTAAAACAGATGGCTGCTTAATAGATGTGACCGATTACACAGGTTTTACTGTATATAGGTAGGAATCAT
Organism: Panopea generosa; assembly: GCA_029582155.1. Lineage (NCBI taxonomy): Eukaryota > Metazoa > Mollusca > Bivalvia > Adapedonta > Hiatellidae > Panopea > Panopea generosa. Next base: position 18,591,757 of record CM055910.1, read on the forward strand.
ATTACATACTGAAGCATGTAATAATACCTAGTTGCTAAAATTTCATGTTCAAATGTAAACGATGGTAATAAAATGGTTTTCTCGTTTGTTATAGGAGATGTTCGTATCTGGCACGGGTCGGCTGACTTACAAGTAAATCAGAGTATAGTTAGGATAGATGACAGCACAAACATGGAAAAGTTAGATGAAGATCACTTTTTGGATGGACAATTAAATACTGGAAATATAACTGAAGACGAAGACGCAGGGAGTAGTGAACCTTCTCCTAAAAGGAACAGATACAACAAATCTGTTTCAACGGATTGTGACAGGTGCATTAAACAATTTTCAGATGATGACATTCTCTCAACAAGGAGTGATACATCTGTCGATGTTCAAACTCTAAAAAAACTTTCAGAATCACAAATTATAGCTCAAACAATTGTCAATGCATTCTGCACTGTAAGGAAACACAGCTACCTCTCAACTGCGTTTATACCTTCATTTCACGCGACAGATAAAGCGATAACAATATATATGTATAATTGTACCAGTGATAAACTTCTCACCAGTGAGCCGTTTATGATTTGGAACACAGCAGATCCTGAAATGTTTGATACTTCTACACTTGTATCTATTTGGCTAGCTCTTAACTTTGACAAATTTGAACTTGAAGTTGATCTATCTAAGACATTGAGGATCCCAGTATCCAGTTTCCAGGATATTGTCCAGTCAAAGTTAGAAGTTTACACCACAAAGATATCCAGGCCTTTACTAAATGTTGAGGAGATCGACTTGCCAGTGTTCACTATGTCACCAGATGTATTTAGACATGATCTCAGTATTTCAAATGCAATGTCAAAACTTCATACAATGTATGAAAGAGTTAAAGATGACCATAAAAAATAATATATTTTGTATTAGATTGGTCTGGATCCTGTTTCACCAACATATACTGAACGAAACAGCTAACCTGCCACATATACTGAACGAAGCAGCTAGAACCTGCCACATATACTGAACAAAACAGCTAACCCGCCACATATACTGAACAAAACAGCTAGAACCTGCCACATATACTGAACAAAACAGTTAACCCGCCAAATATACTGAACAAAACAGCTAACCCACCACATATACTGAACAAAGCAGCTTACCTGCCACATATACTGAACGAAGCAGCTAGAACCCGCCACATATACTGAACGAAACAGCTAACCCATCAAATATACTGAACAAAACATCTAGAACCTGCCACATATACTCAACAAAACAGTTAACCTGCCACATATACTCAACAAAACAGCTAACCCGCCACATACACTGAACAAAACAGCTAACCCGCCACATATACTGAATGAAACGGCAAACCCGCCACATATACTGAATGGAACAGCTAACCCCCCACATATACTGAAGGAAAAAGCTAACCCGTCACATATACTGAATGAAAAAGCTAGAACCCGCCACATATACTGAACAAAATAGCTAACCAGCCACATAGACTGAATGAAACAGCTAGAACCTGCCTCATTTACTGAACAAAGCAGCTAACCAGCCACATATAATGAACGAAACAGCTAACCCGCCACATATACTGAACAAAACATCTAGAACCAGCCACATATACTGAACAAAACAGCTAATCAGCCACATATACTGAACGAAACAGCTAACTGCCACATATACTGAACAAAACAGCTAGAACCTGCCACATATACTGAACAAAACAGCTAACTCGCCACATCTACTGAACAAAACAGCTAACCCCCACATATACTGAATGAAACAGATAACCTGCCACATATACTGAACAAAACAGCTAACCAGCCACATATACTGAACAAAACAGATAACCCGCCACATATACTGAACAAAACAGCTAGAACCTGCCACATATACTGAACAAAACAGCTAACCAGCCACATATAATGAACGAAACAGCTATACTGAACGAAACAGCTAACCCGCCACATATACTGAACAAAACAGCTAGAACCTGCCACATATACTGAACAAAACAGCTAACTCGCCACATCTACTGAACAAAACAGCTAACCCCCACATATACTGAATGAAACAGCTAACCTGCCACATATACTGAACAAAACAGCTAACCAGCCACATATAATGAACGAAACAGCTAACCCGCCACATATACTGAACAAAACATCTAGAACCAGCCACATATACTGAACAAAACAGCTAATCAGCCACATATACTGAACGAAACAGCTAACCCGCCACATATACTGAACAAAACAGCTAGAACCTGCCACATATACTGAACAAAACAGCTAACTCGCCACATCTACTGAACAAAACAGCTAACCCCCACATATACTGAATGAAACAGCTAACCCGCCACATATACTGAACAAAACAGCTAACCAGCCACATATACTGAACAAAACAGATAACCCGCCACATATACTGAACAAAACAGCTAGAACCTGCCACATATACTGAACAAAACAGCTAACCCATTACATATACTGAATGAAACAGCTAGAACCTGCCACATATACTGAACAAAACAGCTAACCCGCCACATATATTGAACGAAACAGCTAACCCGCCACTTATACTGAACAAAACAGCTAACCCGCCGCATATACAGAACAAAACAGGTAGAACCTGCCACATATAATGAATGAAACAGCTAACCCGCCACATATACTGAACGAAACAGCTGGAACCTGCCTTATATACTGAACAAAACAGCTAACCCGCCACATAAACTAAACAAAACAGGTAACCCACCACATAAACTGAACGATACAGCTAACACGCCACATATACTGAACAAAACATCTAGAACACGCCACATATACTGAACAAAACAGCTAATCAGCCACATATACTGAACGAAACAGCTAACCAGCCACATATACTGAACAAAACAGCTAGAACCTGCCACATATACTGAACAAAACAGCTAACTCGCCACATATACTGAACAAAACAGCTAACCCTCACATATACTGAATGAAACAGCTAACGTGCCACATATACTGAATGAAACAGCTAACGTGCCACATATACTGAATGAAACAGCTAACTCGTTACATATACTAAATGAAACAGCTAACCCGCCACATATACTGAACAAAACAGTTAACCCACCACATATACTGAACAAAACAGCTAGAACCTGCCACATATACTGAACAAAACAGCTAACCTGTTACATATACTGAATGAAACAGCTAGAACCTGCCACATATACTGAACAAAACAGCTAACCTGCAACATATACTGAGCAAAACAGCTAACCAGCCACATAAACTGAACGATACAAATAACCCGCCACATATACTGAACAAAACAGCTAGAACCTGCCACATATACTGAACAAAACAGCTAACCTGTTACATATACTGAATGAAACAGCTAGAACCTGCCACATATACTGAACAAAACAGCTAACCTGCAACATATACTGAACAAAACAGCTTACTCGCCACATCTTCTGAACCAAACCGTTAACCCGCCACTTATACTGAACAAAACAGCTAACCCTTCACATATACTGAATAAAACAGCTAATCTGTCACATATACTGAACAAAACAGTTAGAACCTGCCACATATACTGAAGAAAACAGATAACCCGCCACACTTACTGAACAAAACAACTAACCCGTCACATATAATGAACAAAATAGCTAACCCGCCACATATACTGAACGAAACACCTAACCCACCATATATACTAAATAAAACAGTTAGAACCTGCCACATATACTGAATGAAACAGCTAACCTGCCACATATACTGAAAGAAACGGCTAACCCGCCACATTTACTGAACGAAACAGCTAACCCGCCACATATACTGAACAAAACAGCTAACTCGTTACATATACTAAATGAAACAGCTAACCCACCACGTATACTGAACAAAATAGCTAACCCATCACATACACTGAACAAAACAGCCAACCCATCACATATACTGAACAAAATAGCTAACCTGTCACATACACTGAACAAAACTTCTAACCCACCACATATACTGAACGAAACAACTAACCCGCCACATATACTGAATGAAACAGCTAACCCGCCACATATACTAAACAAAACAGCTAATCCCCCACATATACTGAACAAAAAATCTTACCCGCCACATATACTGAACAAAAAATCTAGAACCTGCCACATATACTGAACAAAACAGCTAATCAGCCACATATACTGAACGAAACAGCTAACCCGCCACATATACTGAACAAAACAGCTAGAACCTGCCAATATACTGAACAAAACAGCTAACTCGCCACATCTACTGAACAAAACAGCTAACCCCCACATATACTGAATGAAACAGCTAACCTGCCACATATACTGAACAAAACAGCTAACCAGCCACATATAATGAACGAAACAGCTAACCCGCCACATATACTGAACAAAACATCTAGAACCAGCCACATATACTGAACAAAACAGCTAATCAGCCACATATACTGAACGAAACAGCTAACCGCCACATATACTGAACAAAACAGCTAGAACCTGCCACATATACTGAACAAAACAGCTAACTCGCCACATCTACTGAACAAAACAGCTAACCCCCACATATACTGAATGAAACAGCTAACCCGCCACATATACTGAACAAAACAGCTAACCAGCCACATATACTGAACAAAACAGATAACCCGCCACATATACTGAACAAAACAGCTAGAACCTGCCACATATACTGAACAAAACAGCTAACCCGTTACATATACTGAATATAACAGCTAGAACCTGCCACATATACTGAACAAAACAGCTAACCCGCCACATATATTGAACGAAACAGCTAACCCGCCACTTATACTGAACAAAACAGCTAACCCGCCGCATATACAGAACAAAACAGGTAGAACCTGCCACATATAATGAATGAAACAGCTAACCCGCCACATATACTGAACGAAACAGCTGGAACCTGCCTTATATACTGAACAAAACAGCTAACCCGCCACATAAACTAAACAAAACAGGTAACCCACCACATAAACTGAACGATACAGCTAACACGCCACATATACTGAACAAAACATCTAGAACACGCCACATATACTGAACAAAACAGCTAATCAGCCACATATACTGAACGAAACAGCTAACCAGCCACATATACTGAACAAAACAGCTAGAACCTGCCACATATACTGAACAAAACAGCTAACTCGCCACATATACAGAACAAAACAGCTAACCCTCACATATACTGAATGAAACAGCTAACGTGCCACATATACTGAATGAAACAGCTAACTCGTTACATATACTGAATGAAACAGCTAACCCGCCAACATATACTGAACAAAACAGTTAACCCACCACATATACTGAACAAAACAGCTAGAACCTGCCACATATACTGAACAAAACAGCTAACCTGTTACATATACTGAATGAAACAGCTAGAACCTGCCACATATACTGAACAAAACAGCTAACCTGCAACATATACTGAGCAAAACAGCTAACCAGCCACATAAACTGAACGATACAGATAACCCGCCACATATACTGAACAAAACAGCTAGAACCTGCCACATATACTGAACAAAACAGCTAACCTGTTACATATACTGAATGAAACAGCTAGAACCTGCCACATATACTGAACAAAACAGCTAACCTGCAACATATACTGAACAAAACAGCTTACTCGCCACATCTTCTGAACCAAACCGTTAACCCGCCACTTATACTGAACAAAACAGCTAACCCTTCACATATACTGAATAAAACAGCTAATCCGTCACATATACTGAACAAAACAGTTAGAACCTGCCACATATACTGAAGAAAACAGATAACCCGCCACACTTACTGAACAAAACAACTAACCCGTCACATATAATGAACAAAATAGCTAACCCGCCACATATACTGAACGAAACACCTAACCCACCATATATACTTAATAAAACAGTTAGAACCTGCCACATATACTGAATGAAACAGCTAACCTGCCACATATACTGAAAGAAACGGCTAACCCGCCACATTTACTGAACGAAACAGCTAACCCGCCACATATACTGAACAAAACAGCTAACTCGTTACATATACTAAATGAAACAGCTAACCCACCACGTATACTGAACAAAATAGCTAACCCATCACATACACTGAACAAAACAGCCAACCCATCACATATACTGAACAAAATAGCTAACCTGTCACATACACTGAACAAAACTTCTAACCCACCACATATACTGAACGAAACAACTAACCCGCCACATATACTGAATGAAACAGCTAACCCGCCACATATACTAAACAAAACAGCTAATCCCCCACATATACTGAACAAAAAATCTTACCCGCCACATATACTGAACAAAAAATCTAGAACCTGCCACATATACTGAACAAAACAGCTAATCAGCCACATATACTGAACGAAACAGCTAACCCGCCACATATACTGAACAAAACAGCTAGAACCTGCCAATATACTGAACAAAACAGCTAACTCGCCACATCTACTGAACAAAACAGCTAACCCCCACATATACTGAATGAAACAGCTAACCTGCCACATATACTGAACAAAACAGCTAACCAGCCACATATAATGAACGAAACAGCTAACCCGCCACATATACTGAACAAAACATCTAGAACCAGCCACATATACTGAACAAAACAGCTAATCAGCCACATATACTGAACGAAACAGCTAACCGCCACATATACTGAACAAAACAGCTAGAACCTGCCACATATACTGAACAAAACAGCTAACTCGCCACATCTACTGAACAAAACAGCTAACCCCCACATATACTGAATGAAACAGCTAACCTGCCACATATACTGAACAAAACAGCTAACCAGCCACATATAATGAACGAAACAGCTAACCCGCCACATATACTGAACAAAACATCTAGAACCAGCCACATATACTGAACAAAACAGCTAACCCGTTACATATACTGAATATAACAGCTAGAACCTGCCACATATACTGAACAAAACAGCTAACCCGCCACATATATTGAACGAAACAGCTAACCCGCCACTTATACTGAACAAAACAGCTAACCCGCCGCATATACAGAACAAAACAGGTAGAACCTGCCACATATAATGAATGAAACAGCTAACCCGCCACATATACTGAACGAAACAGCTGGAACCTGCCTTATATACTGAACAAAACAGCTAACCCGCCACATAAACTAAACAAAACAGGTAACCCACCACATAAACTGAACGATACAGCTAACACGCCACATATACTGAACAAAACATCTAGAACACGCCACATATACTGAACAAAACAGCTAATCAGCCACATATACTGAACGAAACAGCTAACCAGCCACATATACTGAACAAAACAGCTAGAACCTGCCACATATACTGAACAAAACAGCTAACTCGCCACATATACAGAACAAAACAGCTAACCCTCACATATACTGAATGAAACAGCTAACGTGCCACATATACTGAATGAAACAGCTAACTCGTTACATATACTGAATGAAACAGCTAACCCGCCAACATATACTGAACAAAACAGTTAACCCACCACATATACTGAACAAAACAGCTAGAACCTGCCACATATACTGAACAAAACAGCTAACCTGTTACATATACTGAATGAAACAGCTAGAACCTGCCACATATACTGAACAAAACAGCTAACCTGCAACATATACTGAGCAAAACAGCTAACCAGCCACATAAACTGAACGATACAGATAACCCGCCACATATACTGAACAAAACAGCTAGAACCTGCCACATATACTGAACAAAACAGCTAACCTGTTACATATACTGAATGAAACAGCTAGAACCTGCCACATATACTGAACAAAACAGCTAACCTGCAACATATACTGAACAAAACAGCTTACTCGCCACATCTTCTGAACCAAACCGTTAACCCGCCACTTATACTGAACAAAACAGCTAACCCTTCACATATACTGAATAAAACAGCTAATCCGTCACATATACTGAACAAAACAGTTAGAACCTGCCACATATACTGAAGAAAACAGATAACCCGCCACACTTACTGAACAAAACAACTAACCCGTCACATATAATGAACAAAATAGCTAACCCGCCACATATACTGAACGAAACACCTAACCCACCATATATACTAAATAAAACAGTTAGAACCTGCCACATATACTGAATGAAACAGCTAACCTGCCACATATACTGAAAGAAACGGCTAACCCGCCACATTTACTGAACGAAACAGCTAACCCGCCACATATACTGAACAAAACAGCTAACTCGTTACATATACTAAATGAAACAGCTAACCCACCACGTATACTGAACAAAATAGCTAACCCATCACATACACTGAACAAAACAGCCAACCCATCACATATACTGAACAAAATAGCTAACCTGTCACATACACTGAACAAAACTTCTAACCCACCACATATACTGAACGAAACAACTAACCCGCCACATATACTGAATGAAACAGCTAACCCGCCACATATACTAAACAAAACAGCTAATCCCCCACATATACTGAACAAAAAATCTTACCCGCCACATATACTGAACAAAAAATCTAACCTGCCACATATACTGAACAAAACAGCTAACCAGTCACATATACTGAACAAAATAGCTTACCCGCCACATATACTGAACAAAATAGCTTACCCGCCACATATACTGAACAAAACAGCTAATCTCCAACATATACTGAAAAAAAAATCTAACCCCCAACAGATACTGAACAAAACAGCTAACCCATCACATATACTGAACAAACAGCTTAATCCCCACATATACTGAATGAAACAGCTAACCCGCCACATATACTGAACAAAACAACTAGAACTTGCCACATATACTGAACAAAGCAGCTTACCCGCCACATATACTGAACAAAATAGCTAACCTGCCACACTAACTGAACAAAACAGCTAACCTGTCACCTATACTGAACAAAACAGCTAGAACCTGTCACATGTACAGAACAGCTAAAGCGCCACATATACTGAATAAAACAGTTAGAACCTGCCACATATACTGAACGAAACAGCTAACCTGCCACATGTACTGAACGAAACGACTAACCTGTCACATATACTGAACGAGATGGCTTACCTGCCACATATACTGAATGAAACAGCTAACCCGCCACATATACTAAACAAAACAGCTAACCCGCCACATTTACTGAACAAAACAGCTAACCGTCACATATACTGAATGAAACAGCTAACCGTCACATATACTGAATGAAACAGCTAACCCGTCACATATACTGAACAAAACAGTTAGAACCTGCCACATATACTGAACAAAACAGCTACCCCGTCACATATACTGAATGAAACAGCTAACCCGTCACATATACTGAACAAAACAGTTAGAACCTGCCACATATACTGAACAAAACAGCTACCCCGTCACATATACTGAACAAAACAGCTAGAACCTGCCACATATAATGAACAAAACAGCTAGAACCTGCCACATATACTGAACAAAACAGCTAATGCGCCACATATACTGATCGAAACAGTTAGAACCTGCCACATATACTGAACAAAACATACTGAAAGAAACAGCTAACGCGTCACATATACTGAACAAAATAGCTTACCCGCCACATATACTGAACAAAACAGCTAACCCACCACATATACTGAACAAAACAGCTAACCTCCAACATATACTGAAAAAAAAATCTAACCCCCCAACAGATACTGAACAAAACAGCTTACCCATCACATATACGGAACAAACAGATTACTCGCCACATATAATGAGCGAAACGGCTAACCCGCTACATATACTGAACAAAACAGCTAACTGCCACATATACTGAACAAAACAGCTAACCCGCCACATATACTGAACAAAACAGCTAACCTGTCACATATACTGAACGAAACAGCTATCCCGCCCCATATACTGAACAAAACAGCTACCCCGCCACATATACTGAATGAAATAGCTAGCCTGCCACATATACTGAACGAAACAGCTAATCAACCATATAAACTGAACAAAACAGCTAGAACCTGCCACATATACTGAACAAAACAGCTAGAATCTGCCACATATACTGAACAAAATAGCTAATGTGCCACATATACTGAACAAAACAGTTAGAATCTGCCACATATACTGAACGAAACAGCAAACCTGCCACATATATTGAATGAAACGGCTCATCCGCCACCTATACTGAATGAAACAGCTAACCCATCACATATACTGAACGAAACAGCTAACCGGCAATATATACTGAACAAAACAGCTAACCCGCCACATTTATTGAACAAAACAGCTAACCCACCACATATACTGAACGAAATAGCTAACCCGCCACATATACTAAACAAAACAGCTAGAACCTGCCACATATTTTGAATGAAACAGCTAACCCGCCCCATATACTGAACAAACAGCTATCCGCCACATATACTGAACGAAACAGCTAACTCGCCACATAAACTGAACGAAACAGCTAGAACCTTCCACATCTACTGAACGAAACAGCTAACCCACCATATATACTGAACAAAACAGCTAGAACCTGCCACATATACTCAACAAAACATCTAACCCGCGACATATACTGAACGAAACAGTTTGAACCTGCCACATATACTGAACGAAACGGCTAACCCACCACATATATTGAACGAAACAGCTAACCCGCCATATATACTGAACGAAATGGCTAATCCGCCACATATACTGAATGAAACAGCTAACCTGCCATATATACTGAACGAAACATCTAACCCATGACATATACTGAACAAAACAGCTAACCCACCACATATACTGAACGAAACGGCTAACCCGCCACATATACTGAACGAAACGGCCAACCCGCCACATATACTGAGCGAAACGGCCAACCCGCCACACATACTGAACGAAACAGCTAACCCCCACATATACTGATCAACACAGTTAACCCGCCACATATACTGAATGAAACAGCTAACCCAACACATATACTGAGCAAAACAGCTAACCTGCCACATATACTGAATGAAACAGCTAACCCACCACATATACTGAACGAAACAGCTATAACTTGCCACATATTCTGAACGAAACAGCTAACCTGTCACATATACTGAATGAAACAGCTAACCCGCCACATATACTGAACAAAACAGCTAACCCGTCACATACACTGAACGAAACAGCTAACCGGCCACATCTACTGAACAAAACAGCTAACCTGTCACATTTACTGAACGAAACAGCTATACACCACATATACTGAATGAAACAGCCAACCCGCCACATATACTGAACGAAACAGCCAACCCGCCACATATACTGAATGAAACAGCTAAACCGCCACATATACTGAACGAAACAGCCAACCCGCCACATACACTGAACGAAACAGCTAACCGGCCACATCTACTGAACAAAACAGCTAACCTGTCACATTTACTGAACGAAACAAGCCAACCCGCCACTTATACTGAACGAAACAGCTAACCCCCACATATACTGAATGAAACAGCTAAACCGCCACATATACTGATAGAAACAGCCAACCCGCCTCTTGTACTGAACGAAACAGCTAACCCCTACATATACTGAATGAAACAGCCAACTGGCCACATATACTGAATGAAACAGCAAACCCGCAACATATATTGAATGAAACGGCTAACCTGCCACATATACTGAACAAAACAGCCCACCCGCCACTTTTATATTTCTAATGTATGCTTCAAAATAGTTTGACTATCATGTAAAAACTGATCTGCCTACCCATTTAAATGATTATGAAATTACTCCAATTTCTGTCAGATATTATAAAGACTTTGCCATTGTTATCCTAAATGTTCTTTCTCATTCAAATCCAAATTTCAGGGAAATAGCTTTGATATTTTTTGACAAAATAAATGAAATATCAGGTGGCGGGTTAGCCCTTGTATTCAGTATACTTTAATAAATACTTGAATACTTAACTGCATTTTCTTTATTAATATTGGGGAATTAATTCACTATCTTTTAAGTGTATACTTTCATTTTGTCAACAGAATAAACAATGAACAGAAAAAAAATATTGCATGAAACATCCCCCATATTTTTAATGCAGTTTTAGCATTGCATATATCTACAAACAATAAACTGTAAGTTTCCTTTCTTTGATTTGGGTCTTTCTATGAACGACAAGCCATTGCAAATGTTTCATGCATTATATAGAAATAAGAAGGAACATCAGTGATGGGCTTACACATATGCAGTTAATTTGTAATCACTATAGGTACCCTCAAGACCCAGATACGCGAATGGTTAAGTGTATTGTGTATCCAGTGATAGTCTCTTGTAATTCATTTATTGAATGACTATGTTCATGTGTTTCATATAATTACTGATGTAACGATTGTTGTGATGTTCATAGATGCTATTCAAAAGATTAAAACTGGAACAGCAGGGTTATCATGGCAACAAATCAAACAAACAGCACAACGTTCTTCAAATCATAAAATTTAAAACAATTATAATACCCCCTAATTAAGACATTTTTTGATAGAAACAAATGCATTAATTACAAATTAAGGAAATATACTTTATTATAAATGTTTGGAACAAATGTTTTGAAGGTCATGTTTGGAAACAACATGAATTAAAGTGAAGCAGTAGTGCAGGGGATAAAGTGTTGCCCATTCATGCTAGATGTTGCGAGTTTGATCTCCATCTGGATCCATTTGTATCTCCAAGAGAAAACTGTTCTGGTTATACCCAAGAAGGCGACTGGAGAACGGCTCGTATAAGTTTTGCAACTGAGCTAAATTTAATTAGTACATGTATAAACTAACACTATCAACTAAAACAAAATTGTTTTTAGCTCTACTGGTCAAAGGCCAGAAGTGCTTATGCGATGGCACGTTGTCTGTCGTCTGTCGTCTGTTAACAGCACTTTCTCTGAAACCACTGGGCCAATTAAACTGAAACTTCACATGGGTGTTTCTATTGCATAGGAGACTATACAGAATATTTTTTTTTTCGATCTGAAATTCAAGATGGCTGCTGTTACTAAAAATAGTCCAAAACTTAAAAAATCTTCTTCTCATGAACGGCCCAACAGATTTTTCAAAATGTTTATGTAGTAATGATGACCAACTATAGTTTTGTTAGATTTGTTCAAATGGTGTCCCTAGGGTTAAATATGACCCCGCCCCGAGGGTTCAATTAGGGGACACATGTCATTATAATATTTTTTTTTTTTCTTTTTTTAAAATGGAAATGATTTTGCCTATATGTTCACAGAAGCATTGTTTAGTGAAGGAGGTTCAGATTTGTAAAAATGCCTCGGTTCCACTGTCTTAAGGGGTCAGGAGGGGCCCTAAAAGGGTAAAAATTGGGAATTACTAAATTTGTTTTCTTAAAAACCGGTATGTCAGATTTGTTCATATTTTGCATAAATTATCCCTATGTGTAGGGGTTTGATTGCAGATAAGAATTTAGGGGCTAAAACTTATAGGGGCCCTGTAAGGGGACTTAGAATTTTACATAGGGATACTATGGGAAAACAGAAAATTCTCTATTTCTTTCATCTGTTCTTAAACCACAAGGCCAATTAGACTGAAATTTCACATGGGTGTTTCTATTATATAGGAGACTATACAGAAGATTTTTTTTTTCGATCTGAAATTCAAGATGGCCGCCATTACTAAAATTAGTTCAAAACTTAAAAGATCTTCTTCTCATGAACGGCCCAACAGATTTTCAAAATGTTTATGTAGTAATGATAACCAACTATAGTTCTGTTAGATTTGTTCAAATGGTGTCCCTAGGGTAAAAAATGACCCTGCCCCGAGAGTTCAATAAGGGTACACATGTCAGTATAATTTTTTTTTTTTTTTTTTTTTTAAATGAAAATAATTTTGCCTATATCTTCACTAAAGCATTGTTAGGTAAAGGCGGTTAAAATTTGTAAAAATGACTGGGTTCCTTTGTCTTAAGGGGTCAGGAGGGGTCCCAAAAGGGTACAAATTGGGAATTAGTAAAATTGTTTTCTTAAGGACCGGTATGTCAGATTTGTACATATTTGATATAAATTATCCCTAAGTGTAGGAGTTTGATTGCAGATAAGAATTTAGGGGTTAAGATATATAGGGTCCCTGTAAGGGGACTTATAATTTTACATAGAGATACAATGGGAAAACAGAAAATTCTCTTTTTTTTTCATTTAATCTGATACCACTAGGCCAATTAAACTGAAACTTCACATGGATGTTTCTATTGCATAGGAGACTATACAAAAAATTTATTTTTTCTATCTAAAATTCAAGATGTCCACCGCTATTAAAATAGTCCAAAACTTAAAAAGTCTTCTTCTCATGAACGGTCCAACAGATTTTCAAAATGTTTATGTAGTAATGATGACCAACTATAGTTTTGTTAGATTTGTGTAAATGGTGTCCCTAGAGTTAAAAATGACCCGCCCGATGTTTCTATTGCATAGTAGAATTTCAAAAAGTGCTATGGCAACTATGAGTCAGTAGAGCATCCTAAGGCACTCTTGGGCCTCTTATTTCTGTTTGAGATAATTTTAGCTCTACTGGCCAAAGGCCAGCAGGGTTTTTGTCATGGTAAATTGTCCGTCGTTGTCAGTTAAACTTTTTCTTGTAGACGCGATAGCACCTTCATTTTTCATTGAATCTTAACCAAACTTACACAGCAGTAATAAAACTGAAAGATCTTGGATGAGTTTTTGAATCCGTGTCATTTGACCACAAATGCCCATGCCACAGGGCTTATAAGCACATTTTAAGCGAAAATTTAAAAAACATTTTCACAGAAAGTTCAAGGCATAGACCTTAGATATTTTACATGTAGCATTGCATGGGGGTCCCCTTAAAGATTTGTTGAAGTCGGGTCCCTTGGGTTAAATTTAGGGCCGCCACAGGGTTCGCTGTTTTACATTGAGTTATATAGGGAAGATGTTGTAGACACAATAGTACCTTCATTTTTCATTGAATCTTAACCAAACTTGCACAACAGTTATATAACCACAAGATATCGGACAAGTTTTTGAACCAGCATCATTCGACCACAAATGCTCCCGCCACAGGGCTTGTAAGCACATTTTAAGCGAAATTTTAATAAACAGTTTCTCTGAAAGTTCAAGGTCTAGTCCTTAGATATTTTATATGTAGCATTGCATTGAGGTCCTCTAGCAAATTACTTTAAGTCGGGTCCCTGGGGTCAAATTTGGGGCCGCCACAGGGGTCACTGTTTTACATAGAGTTATAGAGGAAAAATGTTACAGACGCGTCAGCACCATCATTTTTCATTGAATCTTAACCAAACTTGCACAGCAGATAAATAACCACAAGATCTCGGATGAGTTCTTGAACTAGTGTGATTCAACCACAAATGCCCCAGGTACAGGGCTTATAAGCACATTTTAAACGAAACTTTAAAAAACATTTTCTCTGAAAGTCGCCACAGGGGTCACCTTTTTTGTATAGAGTTATAAAAAGAAAATGTTGTAGATGCGATAGCATTTTCATTTTTCATTAAATCTTAATATCAAACTTGCACAACCATTATATAACCATTAGATCTCAAATGAGTTCTTGAACCAGCGTGATTCAGCCACAAATGCTCCTGCCACATGGCTTATAAGCACATTTTAAGTAAAATTTTAAAAAACATTTTTTCTGAAACTTTAAAGCCAAGACCTTAGTTATTTTACATGTAGCATCTGTTGCAAGTAGAGCATTCGGGTCCTCTTGGGACCTTGTTTAAATTTTACTGCTCTAAACATGACTTTTGCGTATTTGTGCTAATTGACACACGTACAGGAAATGTCTTAAACACTTCCTGAGTTGATAGTGGATTTTGTTTTTTGTCTTAAATGCTATCCGTTTCTTTATTATAGTTTGCCCAGTTCATTCCTTTATTGTCACGGTATACTATGGATATAACATGAAAGGGTTCTAAAAATAAGAGCCTTGTCATCATTTCTTTACATCTGCGTGAGCATGTATTACACTGCATATATCTGGATTCATTGATATTAATTGAATAATGTTTACATCAATGGCGGATCTATTCTTTAAAAAAAATGGTTTTGCTGAGCAAGGAATTATATAAAAAAGGAAAGGCAACTGATTGAGGTTTTGTGAACGCTGGCGTATTCACACCAAATCTCGAAATATCTCCTTTTCAATTTGTTTAACTTCCATTCATCTCGGGAACACAATTCAAAATTACATTGCAGAATGAAAACCTTATCAGTACAATACCATTCCCAGCAATTTTTGTTTAAAATTGTTGAAGTTCTTATGATTACAAATTGTGTAAATTACAGACAAAATAAAATAAATAACAAGAAATTTTACTTGAAACCTCAACTTTAATTTAAGATCATTTTGCGTGATTGAAACATTTTAACACACCTAAGATTACATACAACTTCCATTTTATGTACAAGAAATCAGTTGCCTGTGAATTATGAATGATTAATTTGCCAAATAAGAAATTCTTCGTGTTTATCAACATTTAGTCAGGAGATGCAAGTTTCCTACTATCCTTTTCTTGCTGAGCAATGTATATTTTTTGCTAGCATTTTAGCGGGACTATTTGGAGAATAAAGAGCTGTTCTTCTCACCCGAGCGTCGGCCTCACACCTTGGTTAAAGTTTTGCATGCGAGTCCATATCTCACCAACCACTCAATGTATTTGATTGAAACTTTATACAAGCCTTTCCAATCACCAACCCTACTGCAATAACTAAAATAGATAACTCTTGCATGAATATAATGCAAATTATTGCCCTTGTTTGACATAGAAAATTTAGTTAAAGTTTTGCGTGCAAGTACCATCAAGTCCATATATAACCAACCACTTAATGTATTTGATTGAAACTTCACACAACATTTGCCAGTCATCAAACCTATTACAATAACTAAGTTAGATAACTACTCTTGCATGAATATAATACAAATTATTGCCCTTTTTTGCTTAGAATTTTTTGCCCATATCACACCAACCACTTAATGTATTTGATTGAAAATTTACATATGACTTTGTAGTCGTGAAACATACAAATTAATCAAGTGGGATAACTCTTGCCATATTTTTTTGCAAATTAGGGCCTTTGTTTGACTTAGAAATTTTATAACTCAGCAGTCGCTGCATGTATTAGATTGAAACTTCGCACAAGATATTGAAGTTATAAGACTTACTCAATTTTGTCAATTTTGTAAGTTAGATAACTCAGATTTGCTTGGATTTGTTATCAGTCTCTATCAAATTTGTACTTTTGTGGCAAATATTCGAATAATCAAGCGCACTGTCCCTCTGACACCTCTTGTTAATAAATTAAATGATAAATGAGTACAATTGTAAAATTGTTTTTATCTCATACAATTGTAAGATTGTTAACCAGGTTTTTCAAAGTTAAAAACCTGGTTATTAGATTGGCGAAGTCGGCGGGCAGGCGGATGGGCAGTGTCAAGTTTTTCGTTCCGTAAAATAACTAGAGTATTTTTCATCGGAACTGAACCAAACTTACACAAAGTGTGTACCTCTATAAGATCTAGACCAAGTTCGATAACCAGCCAATACGGATTATTATCTTCGGAGTTTTGGCCCTTTAATTAGTCAAAAATGCTAAAAATGCCCGTTTCCGTTCAATAACTAGGGTATTTTTCATCTGAACTGAAGCAAACTTACATAAAGTGTGCATCTCTATAAAAATCTAGGCCAAGTTCGATAACCAGCCAATACGGACCATTATCTTCAGAGTTATGGCCCTTTAATTAGTCAAAAATGCTAAAATTTACCATTTCCGCTCAATAACTAGATTATCCTTTATCAGAACTGAAGCCAACTTACACAAAGTGTGCAACTATATAATCTAGGCCAAGTTCGATAACCAGCTAATACGGACCATTATCTTTAAAGTTATGGCCCTTTAATTAGTCAAAAATGCTCAAATTTACCGTTTCCGCTCAATAGACCACTCTTAATATTATCTCATGAATATTAAGAGATTTTCCAGAGCGAGGCCGGGTGAGCAAGCTGCTTGTTTACATCTCACAAGCATGGCTACTTACAGTGCTAGAGGTTTATCACTATTTCCATATATTGCGCTTTCTTTTGTTGAAGATCATATTAATGAAACAAAAATGTCATCTGGAACAAATTAATAGGAAGAGGATTCAACTATTTTAGTCAAAACTATATAGGTGAGTTAATTTTTACTTATTACGTGCATACTATAAACCCTCTTATTTCATATAAACAGAAATCTCTGCATACATTTCTATTCAACATCTTGTTCTTTAGTATCTATCCCATTACCGATGCACTTTTCTAAATCTTAAGGCCAAACATATTTTCATTTGCTTAATGTGAATTGTTTCCTTTGCTGACAAACACAGTGTATCCTCAGTATTATATATACAATTTTATCTGAGAAGCAATTAGTTATGTTTGTTTGCAGATCTAAATCATTTCCTTGAGAACTGAGAATTGACCTGATGGTGAAAGGATCATAAACTAATTAACTATTTAGATTGTGCTTGTTGGATATGCAGGGATTTGTGGCTATTACCGTATTTGCCCTAATTTCTTGTTTTTGGTTTTAATTCAATTGAATAATTGCAAGTCGGACGTTTATGGGAAATACTATCATTCAAAGTAAAAGAGTGAAACACCAAACAAGATGCTGGTATTTTAAACAATGTATTTGTTATATCAAGTAAATTGCAACATTTTTGACATAATATTGACATCTATATACATACAAATACCAAACAAATAAGTTTGCTTTATATTTTCAGGTAACATATTTTTCAGCTTGCATATTCAAAACATAGAAAAAGCAACATATATGCAAGTCGAGTGCCTGTAGACACATTGTGGGTAGCCTACGTTACCAGCGTGCTAAGTATAAAATGTTGACATCAAGGGCCCTGTTTGAAGATTTGTCAAAATATATTTGTACCAGTCATGACATGAGCCAAGAGGAGTCAGAATAGAAGGGAAAGTTGTAGTTGTGCATCATTTATTTGTCAGTGGTCATCAAAGATTTTGACATCATCAACACCTCAAGATTTTAAAATCTACTCTTTACAATCCAGTGTGTGCGTGGAGATGGTGTCAACTTGAAATGCCATGTTGGTGATCTGCAGTCATGCTGATCATACCAGCAATATAGCTTGAGAAGACTGGGAGCATTCCCTATACGTTTTGTCAAGTACATAGAGGAACTGTTTAGTCACAGCTACAGTTACTTGAACAAAATTGTGTATTCAGTTTGTTTGACGAAACATCATTTTCTGAATTATCAAATCAGAACTGTATGTGCAACAATCACAACACACTATTAGACGATGACAAACAGGTATTCTGGAATCATTTACATTGACAAAATCCGAAATAGGAAAGTTTGAAACTCAGAACAATCAATTACAACACGTCTACTTGGATAAAGTGTTTTGAATTCTTTGTATTTCATGTTTTTAAAGCCACATAGGGATCGAATATATAGATTTACTCGTGTAGCAATTTTCCTATTAACAGTAGACAATGGACAGTTAAATAGCACTGATAAATCATGTTCTGCATGTAACAGGCCAGCCCTCAACCTACACAAAATCATTGACAATTTTTTAATAAAAAAACATTGCAGGTCTTCGTCCAACAAGACTAACTGACATATATGAAATAAAACCAGTGTGAAATATAATCAAGTATTTATCATTAGAAATCTATTTACACCAAAATGTTCGATGTCTAATTGTTTTTTGCATATTTTCACATTCATGTTTTTAACTTCAATTCAGTTGTCTGTAACCTCATTTCCTCCTGCATATTATTTTCATCTGTAGCCATGGATTCAAAAAACATTCCGTCCATACTTGTGTCCGTATCTGTATTAATTGTTGTGGATATATCACTGAAAAGATATTATAATAACAAAATGTAAGCCAAAGTCAGTATTATTTGTTTATTTTAAAAAATTAGTTTGCATGATAAATGCTAGTATAATGATAGTACTCTTTAAATAAATAACTACTGTTACTTTGTTTATTTGTTTCTCATTTATTATCAAAATACACAAACATATCTATCTCACAATTATTTTACTCTGTGTTACCTTTCTGATACTTTCATACTACTTCCCAGATCTAGGGCAAGCTGTTCCTCTCAATGATCACTTTCCTTGGTGTTTTGATTACAACCCAATTAAAGACTGATGGGACAATACCGATTTTAATGTCTTCTTGACAAGTCCATTTAAAATCACCAGTCTTGAAGTTTGGACACACAACCAGTAATCTGAAAGATTTTTTTACATTAATTAATACGGTAAGAGAGATTTTTCAGAATGCGAAGATAAACAAAGGGATATATTTATTTTAATTAATATACAAGCTG
The DNA here is from genome assembly GCA_029582155.1 of Panopea generosa. Lineage (NCBI taxonomy): Eukaryota > Metazoa > Mollusca > Bivalvia > Adapedonta > Hiatellidae > Panopea > Panopea generosa. The sequence continues at coordinate 18,612,155 of CM055910.1, forward strand.
TGACAGTTTACAAAAACTGTGTATGATGAAAAATGACAGTTGGTATTTGATTTTCAGTACCATGTAAATTGGTAAACAAGAAATAATAGTAAATACTAGTATATAGATATAATAGAATAAACCTGAAGGAATACAAAGTAATAATTACCTTGAAAAGGGGTCCCTCATCTCTTCTGATTTTATCATTTTACAATATATTGTTTTCTTAAACTTTCATCCTTTAGAAATGTGTGAAAACTGTTTGTATCTGAGTATCTGCCATCAGATACACATAATTATACACAGCACTCAAGCACTACTTCTACCAGCAGCCATGATCCTGCTTAGTTTGTTTGCTCACCCGGCCTCGTTCTGATTATGGGATCTATGGTATGCATACAATTTGAGAGAGGTCTATTACTAAAGTATTCTTTATTTTAACTCAAACTAACTTACACAAAGTGTGTATTTCTCTAAAATCTGAGCCAAGTTCGATAACCAGCCAATTCTGACCATTATCTTCAGAGTTATGACCCTTTAATTAGTCAAAAGTACTAAAATTGATTGTTTCTGTAACCAAACCTTTACAATTTTTCTAGCGGTAAAGTAAAAATAATCTTTTTCTTTTGTTATTTTGATGAAGATAGTTTGGATTGATGTATTGATATATTTTAAAATGAAACTCCATTAACATGCACATTTTTATCTTGAAAATGGTTTGGGATGCCCTTGCTCAGATGACAGCCATGAGACAAAAAATATTATAAAAAATACAAATGATTTATTAGAGAAATGTACAGGTCCATTTAATTTTTTTACAACACAGCTGAATTTCTCATAATGTTTTGTAATACATTTGTAGAATCAAACATCGTGTTTAAGAAATTGTTGCTATCAGTTGAGCATGTGTGACTTACCTCCTATCTTTGGGTACTGGAAACAATACCACTACTAAAGCTTCAATGCAAAATGTGAAAATATTGATGTATTATTTTATGAATATGCATGTTTGTTTCCGAGTTTAATCGCATTACATCTTTTATAATGTGAATTACGGAAGTAAGATTTTAGCCAAGCAAACAGTGAATAGCACAGAAACAAGAGAAAAACTTTATTTCATGCGTTTTTAACAAAACTATTGCATCAATGTTTTACAAATAAATAAAAATTGATTTGTATGCTTTTTTATTTTCTGCTTCAATGTACATGAATTAGAGTTATAGTTACAGAATAGCTAAAATGTTTGAAAAACCTGGTTTTTGGGGAATTTCCATGTTTCTTGTTTTTATCTCATATTTTGATGTGGGGGAAATGGTGCTTTTCAGATTTTTATCAAACTAATACAACTTATTATGCCAACAAACATTATATTCTACTTATTTTTTTATCCCTGAACTGTTTGTTGTATATCGCAATATAGAAGTAAAATCTAAACTGTTGTATAATTATAACTAGAGTATAAAGTGATTTTCAGAACTTGACCAAAACTGTGCACTTTCAATTAGCTTACCGCTGCTTTGTGCCTGGCATGTTCCAAATGACTTGTTGGTTAATTGTGGTAGTACAATGGTTTACCTGTTATTCTTAAATTTATATGATTAGTTAGAGATCTTTTAGCATTGGTCCTAGGTGTCTGTCTCAAGGCCGTCTACCTCTAACCATTGTGGTTATGGAACTTTATATTGTTTTAAACAGTTTTTTTTCCATTGATTGTGAAACAATTTCTTACAACAAAATCTTCCTTGGTATTTGTTTTGTTTAAAACAACTTTTTCTCTGAAACTTATTAATAGATTTTCACCAAATTTTATGTGAAGTTTGTTCAAAAACCATAAATTTGACTCCGCAAATCAGTTGTTTTTTCTTCAAAATTGCAAAAATATTTTCAGAAAGTTCAATGCCTGAAGCTTTGATATTATACATGTAGTATCACTTAATCTCTTCCTCTCAGATTTTTTCAAGCAATGACCCTAGGATCAAAACTGGCTCTACTTACTGACTTCAGTTTGTCATTGAAGAAAGTTAATTAAAAATTCTCATTCTCAAAAATCAACCAGTCAAATGTATTCATACAAATACTGACACTTTAATGGGGTTTATCAGGTACATTTCAGATTTTATATGGCATATCCAGTTATACTGGTCGAGAAAGAACTGGGAATGAATCTAAGTAGAACCACTATCCTTCTGCAAGTAACTGGCAAACTTTCTCACATAAAGTTTTTTTAGTGAGTGGGACTTGAACCTTCAGCCTTAGTGATGAATCGCATGTATTTTATTACGTTTTTATTAGGTCGTGACCAAAACTTGGTCAGAATTTTATTGATAATCATGAAAGCTCTGGCAATTTCTTGAACTGGCCGGATTTCATCGGAATGGAGAGTTATGAACCTTGAACAATTGTGAAATGCATTTTTCCTTGTAAACACTGACATCATCAACTTTCATTTGATTCTGAACAAGGTCAAATGTTTATTACCATAAAACGTTTATAAACTAATGAACCTAGCAGATTATATCAGAATGGGCACAGTAATGGCTTTTGTTTGAAAATTCTTATATTTGCTGTGTTAGCCCCAGAGTATCCTCATTGTATGTCCAATCCAAACCAGACTTGGTCAGAATGGTACTAAATAATTTTTTTTTTTTGATATTGCCAGATTACACTAAAAACAAAAAAAATGTGCTTGGAGTTTTGAAAAATGCTGATTTTGAACTGGCCAAAATGAGACCTTAAAGGGAATATATATCGGGATTTTTTCATTTTTTTTAAATTGACCAAAAACATTTTTTTCCAATATAATCATGACTACAATATACACATTGGCCCCGTGTTGCCAAAATGATACTATTTAAACATGTCAAAATAATATGTTGAAAAGGGGTTTCCTAACTTGGGCTACGCGCATAGGTTAGACTAAAATCGATTTCCCGCTTAAAATGGCAACATATTTTGTGACGTTTTTAAATGAGTCACGGGATTTCATTTTGATTTCAATTTCATCCTTCATACATATTTACACATTCTAAAATTTGTTTCATCTTAGAACGAGTCCAAATGATGATATGAAGTTCGGAAAGTAGTATTTAAATACGGTATATTATTAGAATGGAGATTTCGCTTCAAGTTTACCACTCCGACTGAAACATTTATTTTACGTTTTGGTGGATTTGATATACCAAACCATTCGGATTTTATTTATTTATGAAAATGATGTTTTTAAGATCACCGGAACGAAGTCCAAGGAGAGCTATTGTCATGACACCGGCGGCGTCGTCGTTGTCGTCTGTAGACACCCAGGTTAAACTTTTGCGTACAAGTTTCAGATATCTATGCAACCACTCATTGGATGTCAATCAAACTTTGCATGTGTGTTTACCATCATCAATGGAACACACAGAGACAAGAACCACAACTTTGGATTGCATTTTGGCACAGTTATGGCCCTTTTTGGACTTAGACACCTAGGTTAAACTTTGCATTTAGTTGCGTACACGTTTCACATATCTATGCAACCACTCATTGGATATGAATGAAACTTTGCATGTGTGCTCACCATCATCATTGAAACACACAGAGACAAAAACCATAACTCTGGGTTGCATTTTGGCACAGTTATGGCCCTTTTTTTTACTTAATTTTTCAGGTTAAAGTTTTTTATCACGTAAGATATCTATGCAACCACTCATTGGATGTCAATGAACCTTCCAATGTGTGTTCATCATCATCAATGGAACACACACAGACTAGAACCATAACTCTGGGTTGCATTTTGGCACAGTTATGGCCCTTTTTTGACATAATTTTTCAGGTTAAAGTTTTTTATCATGCAAGATATCTATGCAACCATTCATTGGATATGAATGAAACTTTGTATGTGTGTTCACCATCATCATTGAAACACACAGAAACAGAAACCATAACCCTGGGTTGTATTTTGGCACAGTTATGGCCCTTTTTTACTTAATTTTTCAGGTTAAAGTTTTTTATCATGTAAGATATCTATGCAACCACTCATTGGATGTGAATGAAACTTCACATGTGTGTTCACCATCATCAGTGCAACACACAGAGACTAAAACCATAACTCTGGGTTGCATTTTTGGCACACTTATGGCCTTTTTTCGACTTAGACGCCCAGAGGCGAGCTTTGTTGTCTTCTGACAGCTCTTGTTATCAATTTTAATATAATTTTATTTTTTTTAGACATTTATAGTATTTTTTTCGTGATATATTCACTTTAATAAGAAGTAAAATGATGAGGTCCCGTTGGGCCTAGAAGGTTAACATGGCTCAATTGATCAAGTTGACATGACGTATCGCACATAAAATCCAGACCTGTACCTCAAAAGTCAAGGTCACACTTTACGTTTGTTTGAAAACACTTTGAGTCTGTTTGAGATTTCAAGTCCTGTCTGTAACTATATCGTACATGAATGGATTTCAAGTATCGCGTTAAGACCCAGAACCTTTCCTCAAAGGTCAAAGTCACTTTTTCAGTTTGATATTTCATGTCTGGTCTGTAACTTTGTTTTACATTGAGGGATTTTAAAACAGTTTGACACAAGTTGAACAACATGTCATGATGATGTTTCACCTGCATTTACCTGTAGAAATACCCAGACCTTTACATGAGATGTCAGGGTCAATGTTACACAAAGGTCAAGGTGACACTTTAAAGTAAAAAAACAACATGCAATTGCGTGCCTAGTCTGACAAGTCAGTCCATGACTCTTGATATTCATGGATACATCGCTACCTCTTATAAAATATATTGTTATTTTCACAGACCTTTGGGAGGGGGCGGAGTATGTGACACTTACCAGTGACATTTGTTTAAACAGTAGGTCCGTCATTGGTTATTACAAGTTAGTACAACTTAAGCAAATCACGCTAAAATGTTCTAGGTAAAACCAGTACTAAACATATGAGCAGTGTGTTGTTCAAGGACATTACATAATCGTGGTGACGAGTCAAACCTATTACCAACCTCGCGATACTGGTTCCGACGTCCTACCACTGGCCCACGCCCACCTATTTGTTCACACGCAAACATCCTTTTCAAACGACATGTCCGCAAGATTAAGATTTGTTTATATGTAATAATAATAATTATAATAACATATAGGTTTATCATCAAACACTCGGTATTGACAATAATAATGTTAGCGTTGTCGGCCTGTCCCAGTAACGTTGTTTATAACCGTCCAATAATCAAACCCAGCTGCCGCCACCCTGACTCATCACGCAAAGGACATACACAATTAATTAGCTGTTATCGTTAGATATTTATACGCTACATGGTTATGAATTTAGATGTGAATTATAGCAGCATTAAATGGGTTAAAACGAAACAACGTTATTGTCACCGAGTTGGCCAACCCCAGATCCACTTTTCCTAATGCTGGTACAAAGCGATTTAAAGTCGCCGTTACCCTCATGTTGCACTTGTGGCATGGGTGAAGGTAAAGTATGAAAAAAAGAACGAATTTTACCCTAATTTTGTTTAATGGTTGATCCAATTTTTCTTTTCTGAATTTGTGGACAACTATATCAATACGTTTAACAATATCTCATAGTAAAGGGTCTTCCGTGACCGAGTGGTCCAAGGCATCGTCTCTTGACCACACCCCTTTCACTGCCGAAGTCGTATGTTCGAGTCTAGCTCGGTTCAAAAACTAAATGTGAATAAATTTGCCAGTTTCTTGCTGGAATGATGATGTGTTTAATTTGCGATCTTCCTCCACCAGTAAAACTGGATATGCCATATATAATATACAATTTGTTGAAAATATCGTTGTTCAACAATATTTAAGTGTGAAGTTGTAACTCTTGTTACTATTTCAAAGTTGGCTTACGTAGCTCTTACCGTAAAGTGGACTTTTTACTACAATAATCTTAAGAAGCGATAACTCATTGTCGTAAAACTATATCAGGGGTCAAGTGCAAAGCTGATCTAACTCGATATATGATAAGAAGGTAGATAGACTAATACTGAGCTTAGTCTTTCTATACTTTGAAGCTCTGTGATATTTATGCTTGGAAAACAATGTCATAATAACTTAGATATGAAACCTAATATTATTGCCAGAAACCTATTATGTGATTGAAATGATATGCTTGCAGCCATGTGTGGACGTTTCATTGCTGATTTATATCAAGGAGTGGATATTACACAAATCCGCGTATTAATGTCAATTGTGACAGTAATGTCGTTTGGTGCGTCTCTCCTGGTAATCATGGGAATCCCCATTTGGACATGACGTAAGTTTAAGACGTGATCCTTTGATTCCTCGAGATATTACAAATACGCTGCCACCCATCTATTTAAATTATATATGATTATATGTACCTGCAAAGAAAGACATTGAACAGTTGGAATTCGCTCTGTGTTCTATACAAAATAATGTTAATGGTTACCAGAGTAAAAACGCCACATGGAATGTATCTAGCTGCACACTAACTGGCATCGTGGAATACCCACAGGTAATCCATTACGATAGTCTCCATTTATCACGTGATGAATTGAGAGTATCGGAATTGTCACCCGGGGGTATCCGACGATGACTGCTTTTTTGATAACATATTAGTGACACCTCTTAAGTTTGTTTTTTTTAAAAAATAGTCCTCAAATACTCCACCTGACAAAATACAATAAAAGTCACTTTTTAACACCTGTCTTATTGCAGTATATGCTATGCCAGTGTTTGCTCTACGGATCCGCAGCAAGAAAACAATTTTTTTCGAATATCTTAAACCAAATAACATAGCGACATTTTTCTTGCAACATTTGTGTTACCGTCACTAAATAAAGGGGCGCAACTCTGTAGAGGAGACGTGATGCTTCATATGTGGATATATATATTTTTAGAAAAGGTGAAGTAGTTACCATATTATCAGATGTCCGGACGTTTTGCTTCAAATTACAGTGATAAATAATCTGATTATTTAAAATTATATATACTGGTAATACAATACACATGCGAACGTCCGCACTTCCAACAAAGCAGATACATGTACTAGTAACCTGTTAACGGCCCAATACCCTCACTGTCGTTGCCATTTGTTCACATGGCATGTTAATGACCTATAAGTGACTTGTTTGACGTTTCTACATCTTAATGAGGAGAAGTCTATGTCCTTGAACATCTGAAGTATCTCATTTGCGTGGAAAATACATTTACATGCTATGTACCAGAGAAGTGCATTTTCCTACATTTCCTTATTTTTAATTTCTACCTAATAAGCTTTGTAAGAAAATTGATTGATTGCTTGAATGTTTAGCGTCATTTTTATGCCATCGAGGGCTAACAGACGATCAGTTAACCTCACCACTGTTTTCTGGGATCCTGGAAGGTAAACCGTTATTCGAGCACACCCCATCTCCGTAAGTAACTGATAACTTTCCCACTTGAATCAGTGGTGAAAGAAGGATGATAACGAGACACAATGCCGTATATCACGGAATCTGTTGCCGGGCGGGGATTCGACCGCTGGATTGATAGTCAGATGCGTTTCCGACTGAACTAATCGGGGCCCGGCTTGTAGGAAAAGGCACTAATTTAATTTTTTTCTATAATTCCTTCCTAAAATCATGCCAATATTCCCTCGGTTACAACTAATTAAATGCATTCATGTCATGCAGTAATTAACATTTGAATAAGATTTTATATATTAAGAAAACGGTGTGCTTGATATTCAAATGAGCTAAGTTGTGTGTGCGTAATGAATACATAGGTATACAGTGGATAAGATATGCAGCTCAGATCTGTAAGCGGTGTGGAGTTATATATTCTATATATGACATATATATGTGCAATGTAATGTACGTATACATTGATTAGATAGCAGAAACGTATAGCGACAGCTGTTGACATTATTAATTTATTTTCTATCGATTCCTGTCAGATGTACATCCCAGGAAAATGCAGTGTGCGGCGGTTGGTGTGTGTATCCATCGTTCACCGGGGGCAGTTTGAGTCATTTTTGTCATCAAACATATTATTTTAAACTACAACTATACTGTTTTTGTTTAAAATATATGGCGGTTTAGAAATAAAATTGGAACTAGAAATTAAAGCAAAATATAAACAAAACAAAATACTGGATACTTAATTCAAGGTAATTTATGTTGATTAGTATTGTTATTATTATTATTATTGTTTAAATAATTAATATAATATTCATTTTTATCATAATAGTAATTATTAATATTATTTTTATTATTATATATATATCATTATTATTTTATTCATATATTAAATTAATTTTCATTATCGTTTTTATTGTTATCTTTTATTTCTTAAATTTTGTTTGT